>CAUYQV010143110.1:0-34195 GCA_963574575.1 Galagoides demidoff
TCTCCTGCCTCAGCCTCCCAAAAACTGGGACCACAGGTGCCCACCACAATGCCCGACTATTTTTTGGTTGTAGCCGTCATTGTTGTTTGGTGGGCCCAGACTGGATTCAAACCCGCCACCTTAGGTGTATGTGGCTGGTGCCTTAGTCACTTGAACCACAGGTGGACTCATTTAATTCCAAAAGGAAAATTATTTACCAGTTAATTTCCATCCCCATCTCTCTTTTGGTCCTTTCTCGTTCTACAAAGAATTGCTCTGTTGCCCCTCTCTGATAATCCATTTTAACAGAAAGCCATGTAAGCTTCTGAACCCCATTGGAGAGTTGAATCAACTTTTTCTGGGGGTTCCTATGTATACACATTAAATAAATTTGATACCTTTTCTTTCCTTAATCTGCTTTATTGGGAGATGATTTTTCAAAAAAATCTCTAAGGGCTAAGGGGACATTTTCCCTCCATTGTCACATTGCCAGGCTTTTCTTTTCACTTTTCATTTTTTTTGAGACAGGGTCTCACTATGTTGCCCAGACTAGGGTGCAGTGGCACAATTATAGCTCACTGCAACCTTGAATAATTACCAAAAGCTTGACACTTGTCTTCACAGACGCTGCATCAGAAGAATGAGAACAAGTGGTTTGAGGAAGGAAAGAAGTTTATTACTTTGCCAGCAGAGGAGGAAAAACGGTAGACTACTGTCTCAGAATACCAAATTTCATGCACATAAGCAGAAAGTCAGAGCTTTCAAAAGTGAGTGGCCTACTGTGTCAACTAGTTAGGAATTCTAATAGTCCCACTCCTGCTGAAGACAAAGCCCTGGCCTCTGCCCACAGGGGAGGCCCAAAGGCCTCCATCACCACAGTTCAGCTATACCACTTCTAGTGGGCAAAGAATAAAAGACATTCCCCTTTCCCTCCTAAGCATACCCTGAGGCAGGGATGCAGGTCTCAATTTCTAAAAACAGTAGGGGAAGTTTTAAAGACACAGAAAACATTTTTGCACAAATTTGTCATCTTTCAGGCTGTTCTCTCTGTTGCTTAAGCAATCCACTGGCCTTATCTTTTGAGTAGCCAGGATTATAGCAGGAACCACTGAACCTCATTTAAAGAAAAAAAACAAAAACAAAAACAAAAAACCAGGCTTAAGATTTAATTCTATTGCCTCACTTTCTTTTTAATTAATTAGTGTGTTCATATTTATCATTTTCTGTCCTCTTTTTTTCCTTAGTGGATTTTTATTTTTATTTATTTATTTATTTTTGAGACAGAGTCTCAAGCTATCCCCTGGGTAGACTGCCATGGCATCACAGTTCATAGCAACCTCCAACTCCTGGGCTCAAGCAAGTCTCTTGCCTCTGCCTCCCAAGTAGCTGGGACCACAGGCGCCCGCCACAACACCTGGCCATTTTTTGGTTGCAGCCATCATTGTTGTTTGGTGGGCCAGGCTGGGGATTCAAACCCGCCACCTTAGGTGTATGTGGCTGGCGCCTTAGCTGATTGAGCCACAGGCGCTGAGCCCCTTAGTGGATTTTTAGATGCGAAATCATGTCACTTACAAATAGGGATAGTTTCATTTCAGATATTCCTTTCATTGCTTATTTGCTGTGTTAGTATATTTCTGAATAGAAATTTAAGCAGAAATTTAAGCTAGGTCCAGAATATATCATATTTTTCCTAAAAGTTTTCCATTTTATATTTAAATCTGTGTTCTGTTTTGACCTGATTTTTGTCAAGGTTCATTTTTTTGCCTATGGATATCCAATTGCTGAAGCAACATTTTTATTTATTATTCATTTCTTTATTTTTAAGACAGTCTCACTCTGTCACCCTTGGAAGAATGCTGTGGTGTCACAGCTCACAGAAACCTCCAATTCTTGGGCTCAAGTGATTGTCTTGCCTCAGCCTTCTAAGTAGCTGTATAGACACCCGCCACAATGCCTGACTATTTTTTGTTGCAGTTGTCATTGTTGGTTAGCTAACCCAGGTCAGGTTTGAACCTGCCAACTGAGGTGTATATGGCTGGCTCCATAACCACTGTGCTTTGGGCACCCAGCCAAAGCCACATTTTTATTTATTTATTTATTATTATTTGTAGAAATAGAGTCTCACTTTATTGCCCTCAGTAGAGTGCCACGATGTCACAGGTCACAGCAACCTCCAACTCCTGGGCTTAGGCAATTCTCTTGCCTTAGCCTCCCCAATAGCTGGGACTACAGGCACCCGCCACAACGCCCAGCTATTTTTTGTTGCAGTTTGGCCAGGGCAGAGTTTGAACCTGCCACCCTTGGTATATCGAGCCAGTGCAAAGCCACATTTTTTAAAGACTATCTTCTGTCTAATTAATTGATTTTGTACCCGTGTCAAAAATCAGTTGAACATATTTGTATGGTTCCTTAAATAATATTTCAGTTGCCGTAAGCCTTACAATATACATTGTAACATAACCTACTTCAAAAGTCACATAAACTTAATTCCAGTGAAATACAGAAAGTTTACCTCTCTTTAGCACTATTCCCCCTCCATTTGTGCTCTTATATACATATGATCTCTCTCTCTCTATACACACACACACACACATACACTGTTTTATGTGTGTGTGTGTGTGTGTGTGTGTGTGTATAGAGAGAGAGAGCGCAATACGTTTTTGTGTCGTCGTTTGTTTTGAGACAGAGTCTCACTCTTTTGCTCTGGGTAGAGTGCTGTGATGTCACAGCTCATAGCAACCTTAAATCCCTGGGTTCCAGGGATGCTCTAGCCTCAGCCTGCCAAGTAGGTGGGACTATAGGCACCCACCACCATGCCTGGCTAGTTTTTCGATTTTTAGTAGAAACTGGCTCTTGCTCTTGCTCAGGCTGGCTTCAAACTCCTGACCTCAAACAATCCACCTTCCTTGGCCTCCCAAATTACTAGGATTACAGGCATGAATCACTGTTCTTAGACAAGCAGTACATTGTTATAATTAGACAATCAACCCTCAAACAAGAAGAGTCTGAACTGCATGGGTCCACTTATACACAGTGGAAATGAAAGCAATGCTATAGTCAAACTATGAATATAACCACTGCAACAGCACCTTGTTTACTCTAGTTTGGGGAAGCCCCTCGGGAGGTTATCAGTGCAGACAGAGGGCACAAGTGTCCTCGGTAATTCTGACTTCATTATGCTATTACCACCATAAATTATTGTAAAGAGGCTTTGAAAGCCATGACACAACTGGGCCTGTATAAATAAAATGAAAAACTCCCTCTATGTTGGATGGGAAGGCATCACATTCTTATTGGTCAGAGTAACAATGCAAGAGAGAGAAAAGAAAAGGGAACTGAAAGAGACCCCAGTGTCACTGTCTGCTTTACCTGTGCCTGCTCCAACTACTTCAGAGTGTACTACTGTCTGTTCATTTAAATATCTCTGTTGATTATGTTATGGATCACTCTTTTTTTTTTTTTTTTTTTTTTGAGATAGAGTCTTGCTCTGTCACTCAGGCTAGAGTGCCAGGGCCTCAGCCTAGCTCACAGCAACATCAAACTTCTCTATTCAAGCAATCCTCCTGTCTCAGCTTCCAAGGTACCTGGGACTATAGGCCTCTGCCACCCACACTCAGGTAATTTTTCTATTTTTATTACAGATGGGGTCTCACTCTTGCTCAGGCTGGTCTCAAACTCTTGACTTCAAGCGATTCTTTCCACCAACCTTAGCCTCCCAGAGAGCTAGGATTACAGGTGTGAGCCACCATGCCCTGCCAAATACTGACACTGTTGGCAGCCCACTTCCCTGTCTGGGAGTGTGTTTGCGAAATAAAATGTTCTACGCATGCTTCACTACTTTGGTGTTTGGTTTCCATTCTTTGTTAATGGACACAAGGACTGAGGGAGATTACACGCTTCTTGCGTCTCTATTCCCTTATGTGTAAAAGGTGATGCATTATACCAACCACACTCTAATAAATTTGCAGCATTCTTATGAGGAACAAATAACAAATCTAATAAACCACAAAATATTATTTAAATATTTACATACTACATATTTTTCCAAGGATAAAGCCCTTATCTATAAGCTTATGATCACAATTCCATCCAGTAATTACCACTCTTCCATAATACATCCTTAGTATCCTCCATACTATTATATCTTCCTTAGATAATTTATGTGGTAAACACTCAAAATCTCTTATGTCTTGAAACAAACCTGTTTCATCCAACATGCTATGTAATCTGTCTGCTACCACCATCTCTCTGGAACAGTGATTCCCAGATTCTGTAGTGAAGGCCATGTTGGTTTTTATTCCCCTGTCCAATATGGCCCCATATATGGCACTGGTGTACATGACTAATGCATGTATTATACTATAAGGCGCTTTCCACAGGTGCTTCCCAACATTCAAAGCTGTCCCTTCCTTGTTCAATGTGGAATCTGAGGATCACACACAAGGATGTTGGCAGTGTTAAGAAAAAAATTATGTAAGGCCATTAGTTTGGACTGAGGTCTTGTACCATGCCCAACAGACCAAACCAAGGTGGAGTCACTCAAACTAGAAGGAGTTCCACACCAAGAAGCTGAAACTAGGTTGTCTGACATTCCAAGAAATCGACAGAAAGAAATACAATAGCTAAAGTCCGAAGCAGCCCAATCTGCTTTTTGTTTTCTACTTCTGCTTTCTTCAGCCCTTTTCTGTCAATAAAGCCAAACTTTTCTGTTCATTTCATTAGAACACTCAATCTATTCTACAGAATGAGGTGCTGCTTCATTCTAGAATCACAAATAAAACCCAATTAAGATCTTCACACTTGCTGTAATTTTGTCCTTTTTTTTTTTTTCTGAGATAGTCTCACTCTGTTGCCACACACTAGAGTGATATGGAGTCATAGCTCACAGTAACCTCAAATTCCTGGGCTCAGCCACCTGAGTACCTGGGACTAATTTTTCTATTTTTAGTAGAGATGGGGTCTCACTCTTGCTTAGGCTGGTCTCAAGCAATCCACCTGCCTTGGACTCCCAGAGTGCTAGGATTACGTTGTGAGTCACAGTGCCTGGCCGTAATTTTGTCTTTTTACAGAGGCAGTGTAAACTTGCTAAAAAGCTTCTAAACATTCTCAATTTTGATTTTTCACTTATTACAGACTGAGATCAAATAGTTCTCAGACCATTCTTTCCTTCACTGAATTTTGTTTTTTACTGTCACCAGTCATTTTACTCACTGATGAACTCATATCTTCCAGAACAGTTTTAATTTTTTCCTTCTCAATGTCAGAAAGAACATCTTGAGGAATGCTTCCTTCACCATTTACTAAGCATTCCTCAGGAGATTTTTTTTTTTTGGTAGGCTGGACAAAGTGGCTCACACCTGTAATTGTAGAACTCTGGGAGGCTGAGATGGACAGTTTGACAGAGCTGTCTCTAAAAATAGCTGGGTGTTGTGGCAGGGGTCTGTGGTCCTAGCTACTTGGGAGGCTGAGGCAAGAGACTCGCTTGAGCCCCAAAGTTTGAGCTGGCAGTGAGCAATAATGCCACAGCACTCTACCAACAATGACAAAGTGAGACTCTATCTCAATAAAAAAGATGTTCTTTTTGACATTCTTCTGCTTGTATTCGAACTCACTGTATGTATATATGCACAATCACTCCTTCTTCTGCACTTACTAAATGAGCCATGATTCTCTCAAGTCATCCAAAGGGTAACTTCCTAACTCATTTCACTCTATCACACTCAAACATTCCTTTACTAGGGTCCTTGCATCCTACCCTAACTTCTTACTTCGTAAGGTTTTTCTTCTCTCTTCCTTCAACCTAAACTGAAGTAACACCTTCCTAATTAATGCCCTATAACTAATCTTTCTCAGTTCTACTTTAAGATAAATCAATGTATACAACACAGTTTTGATCATATTATTTCCTTGCCTACTCAAAACCTTTCAACAGTACTTCATTGCTTTAGTGATCTGTACCAATTTCACATTTTACCACTATCACTCTCATATCAATCCATTTTGACGAGTCAACAATTCCTTTAACCTAGTAACACAAGCATCTGTTAATAGTTATTGAATGAACAACTGACTTCAATGATTAAGACATGAATTCAAATAATTGTAAAAATAAAATAATCATTATACTGTTTATATCACGAGGATATATTCTTATTTTACTAAAACCATTCCATAACCAATGCTATTTTTCACGAGTCTAATAAGTAATATTGCTGCTGGTTTTACTCCTGGATGAACCACAGTCTAGCCTCCCGCTGTCATTGAGAAATGCATTAAGGCAGGTCACGTGGTTTTCCTCATGTCAACAAATGATGGCTCAATTAGGCAGATAAGTATCTACAGCCCTCAGCAGAATCTTCAGTCCATTCTTAGCAGTTTAGAAAAGCACTTTGGTTAGCATTAGAGCCAAGGAAAGGAACACTTGTAATTCTTCAAGCATTCAATTAAATTTCTTAATTCAAGACTGGCTATTGAATGTTTCCAAACACAAACAGTGTGGAAGTAGATGTTCATCATGAATGAGCACTCTAAAATCTGGTGTGTATGTAAATTTCTTAATGAAATGAGATTATGACATTTCTGATGTACTGTTTGTAGTATAAACACTTATGGATGATCCACTTTGGTAATTTTGTCATGAACAGATGATTCTATGTTGGGTTGCTAATTAATGGGCAGTGTTTGCTTGCATAAAGCCAAAAGAATTTCCAACGAAAAGATACACAGAGCTATTGCTCAGTCACTTTGTAAAGTAAAGCCATGTATACTAATGAAAGGAAATTTCAGGAATGTAGAGTACAAAAGAAAATCCAGAAGCACAGAAGGTCCCAGAGTAGTCAAACACCTAAATATTTAGCCCTCAGATGATTATTCTTTTCTCAAAATCCTACCTTCTGAATTAGATTTTTCATACCCTAAGAATTAAAAATATTAAAAAAAGGAGATTTATGAGGAAGACACATTAATAGCTCCAAAAGGATTTAAATTAGAAAGTATATATAAGCACTCAAAATATATCAAAGTTTTGAGTTTACTTAAAATGAAAGCAAATAAATGTATATATTATACTTAAAGAGATCCACAGAATAGCTCCATAAATAAATAACAGATACTATAGATGATAGTCCTGTGTCATAAAGAAAACTGAATTATATTATTCATGAAATTGATGAAGATTATAAATTTGAAAGATTTCTATAATAGCTCCATCTGTATCTGAAAGAATACAATTTAAGGTTTAATTTCTAGGCCAAGTGTGGTGGCTCATGCCTGTAGTGCTAGCACTCTGGGATGCTGAGGTAGGTGGATCACTTGAGCTCAGTAGTTCGAGACCAGCCTGAGCAAGTGCAAGACTCTATTTCTAAAAATACCTAGGCCTGCACGGCACCTGTAGCTCAGTGGGTAGGGCATAGGCCACATATATCCAGGCTGGTGGGTTCGAACCTGGCTTGGGCTTGCTAAAGAACAGTCCCAGCTACTTGGGAGACTGAGGCAAGAGAATCGCTTAAGCCCAAGAGTTTAAGGCTGCTGTGAGCTTGATGCCACAGCACTCTACTTAGGGCAACAGATTGAGACTCTATCTAAAAAAAAAGCTAGGCATGTAGTCCCAGCCACTTGGGAGGCTGAAACAAGAGAAAGACTTGAGCCCAAGAGTTTGAGGTTGCTATGAGTTGTGACGCCATGGCACTCTACCAAGGATGTCAAAGTAAAGACTCGTCTCAAAAAAAAAAAAATTTAATGTCTGCTCCCCCAAAATTCTGAATAAATTATCTATCACTAAACTAAGTTTTAGTAATACCAATAGCAGTGCTAAATTATCTAAATGAAAAAAGTTACCTAAAATCATTTACCATTGTTACTAGCACAAGAATGCAATGTAAGATATCCCTCAATAACATAGAATTAAAAGATATTAACAATGTCTTTTAGTTAACCACAAAACCAGAATAGGATCAGATGTGTAACATGGCCTGTTTGAATTCAAGTATATTAACAAAGCTAGAAAAACCCAGTCATATTCTGAAATAAAACTAAAAAATAAATGAATAATAATTAAGTTTTTAAAAATCTAGAAAAGGATTATGTGGAGGGTAGAAGTGGTTTTTTTTTTTGAGACAGTCTCAAGCTGTTGCTCTGGGTTGAGTGGCGTGGCATCACAGCTCATAGCAACCTCGAACTCTTGGGCTTAAGCGATTCTCTTGTCTCAGCCTCCCAAGTAGCTGGAACTACAGGTACCCACAATGCTCAGCTTTTGTTGTTGTTGTTGTTGTTGCAGTTGTCATTGTTGTTTTAGCAGGTCTGGGCTGGGTTTGAACCCACCAGGCTCAGTGTATGTGGCCGGCACCCTACCCACTGAGCTATGGGTGCCACCCTAGGAGTAGTATTGATATTGATATGTTATGGAAGAGAGACAGAAGCTAATTTTCCTTAATCTCCTCTACCTACTCCCCAAAAGGAAATACTAATGCTTCTATTAAAGAAGAGCTCAGAAAGCTTTTGTTTATGGACTTTAATTTTTTAGATTTCTACTCAGGAAATTCAAGTTCCTTTGTCCTGATTTTAAATTTGGTACAAAGAAAATACCTAGGTTCCAAGGCAAGTTTGTCCACAGAAAGAGAATGTACAGATTAAAGAGACATAAATATTTGAGTTCATGTTACAATTATATTTCCTACTATAAATGAATAAGGCAATCTATTGGTTTCTGAATATCTGGAACTTGGTAAATTGAGTCTTCTTGCCTTCTCTCCTCTAACATCCAACTGTCAATGCATCAAAAAAAAGGTGAGATCCCCTTCAGAATACAGAACCTAAACCATATTCAATTCCTTCACCACAAGTCTAAACCACCATCATCTCTCATGTTCTTGTTGTTCTCCCTGCTTTAATTCTTGCCCAACTAAGAGCTATTTTCTACAAAGCAGCCACAGTGATTTTAAAATATAATTGCGAACATGTGGTTTCTTTACCTACTCAATGGCTGCTTTTTCACTCTGGGAAAATCTAAAATTTTACTACATCCCATAAGTCCCACAGACCTGGTTCATAGATGCCTTGCAAAGCTCATCTCCTTCCACTCTCCTTGCTGTGAGTCACATACTGTCCTCCTTGCTGTGTCTCAAATACTCCACCCACATTTCCACCTCGAGATCTCCTCTGCTTGAAATGTGCTTTCCCCAGATTGCTTTATGGCTTTTCTCCCTAACCTCCTTAAGGCCTCCTCTAAATGGCACCTATCAATGTCATTCCCTAATACTAACATCTACTCCCTATTTCTTTTTTTTTTTTTTTTGAGACGGAGCCTCAAGCTGTCCCCCTGGGTAGAGTGCCATGGCATCATAGCTCATAGCAACCTCCAACTCCTGGGCTCAAGAGAGTCTCCTGCCTCCACCTCCCAAGTAGCTGGGACTACAGGCGCCCGCCACAATGCCCGGCCATTTTTTGGTTGCAGCCATCATTGTTGTTTGGCGGGCCTGGGCTGGGGACTCGAACACCACCACCTTAGGTGTACGTGGCTGGTGCCTTAGCCGATTGAGCCACAGGCGCCGAGCCTACTCCCTATTTCTTGAGCAATTACTAATGTGAAGATTAAAAGCTTAGTAGTCTAAAAGAAATGAAATCTTATGGTCATGTAACTTGTGCAACAGTTATAGCAGCTTTTATTGGTAATACCCCCAAATTGGCACCAACCAAGATGTCCTTCAGTGGGGTGAATATATAAGTTTGTGGCATGTTCGTCCCAATAATATTTAGCAATAAAAAGGAATGGAGTATTGACATAAGCAATAACACAGATAAATCTTCAAAGGCTTATGCTGAATTCGGAGCTGAATAGAAAAAGTCTATCCCAAAAGGTGACATATGTATGATTCTTTCATAATCATTCTTGAAAATGGCAAAATTGCATTAATGGAGGACAGACCAGTGGTTGCTAGAGATTAAGGAGAGGATTAGAGTGGGAGGAAGGCAGGAGGACAACATGAAAGAACATTGTGGGGACCGTTACATTCGGTATCTTGACTGTTATCAGTGTCAGTATAATATCTGTGGAAGAAGTTAGGGGGAAAATGAGTAAAGAATACACAACTGCATGTGAAGCTACAAATTATCTCAAGATAAAAGACTAATTAAAAAAAAAGACTTAGACACAAGTCAATGTGATAGGTTCAAATCTTGGGTCTGCCACTTATTAGCTTTGAAAGCTGGAGAGAGTTAACACCTTCTCTGTATCCCTGTTTCTTCATCAATCGAGAGAATAATAGTACCTATCTCCTAAGTTTGTCTGAGGTAAATAAATACATGTAAAAATATTAGAATGGTATGTGGCCCAGAATAAGTGCTGTATAAGTATCAGAAATTATTAATAACTCTTCAGAAAATAATGGCTGTTGGCTTGGTGCCCGTAGCTCAGTGAGTAGGACACCAGCTACCAAGGCTGGTGGAAGGGAGCCCAGCCCGGGCCTGCTAAACAACAATGACAACTCCAACCAAAAAACAGTCAGGTGTTATGGCAGGTGCCTGTAGTCCCAGCTACTTGGAAGGCTGAGGCAAGAAAATCGCTTAAACCCAAGAGTTTGAGGTTGCTGTGAGCTGTGATGCCAAAGCACTCTACTGAGGGCAACAGCTTAAGACTCTGTCTTAAAACTAAGAAAAAAAGATGTACTTCTTTCAATTCTCAAGTGGCACCTTTTCAAAATGAATCTGTTCATGCCTCTCTGTTAACTTCTGATGAGTGCATATAATCCATTGCTTTGTAACAGGATAACTCATCCACATAGTGTCCTTTCCTGTCTTCATCCATTCTTTATCTGTATTCCCAGGCTCATAACAATATCAACTCATTCATTTGATCAAAATAGTTTCAGAATGAGTTTTCCCATGCCACTAAAATAAACATGCAAAAAGGATTTCAAGATCTGTTTTCAACTCTTCTCTCCAATCCCATCTGCCCCCAACTGAGGACATACAGTTCAAGGAAGGCCACATTCGTAAATTCATTGGATTAGTTCTCCCTTCCTTCTTCATTTCCTTCCCTTTCAACCTTCTTCAGTATGATTATAATATTCACTTCACTTTTCAATTAAGTTCATTTCTTTTAGTTTGTTGACAATTTTAGGTTCCCCATCTTATTGATATCAGTTTTACTTAACCATTTGAATTTATAGGAGATTAACATGCTTTCAAAATTGAAACTATACCAAAAAAATATGTTGCCAGAAGTGTCATTATCTCCCATTCCCTTCCGCCTAACTTTCCCTTCTCCCTATTTTATTGTACCGTTTCCTGCTTTATCAATCCTGTACACGTGCATGTTTTATTCTCCCTTTTCTTTCCGTAACAGGTTGAAAATGGCAAAACTTTTGTTTCATGGACTATTCCCTAGAAATCATTCCATATGTTTTGTTTATTCAACTAATCTTTTATAATTGGTCACTTACATGGTTTCAAAAATTTTGCAAATATTAGTAATACTACAATGAATAACCTTGGCAAAATTATTTTCAAATGCCACAGGATTCTATTAGTATACGGGCTATACTAATTCTGACGTACAGAGGTTTATGTTTGCTCTCATGTATAATGGGGGAGTGTCACAGAGGAATATTTAGTGACATGAGTAAAGAAACAAAAATCGTGTTATAGTACGATGTGATTGTATTAAAACTCAAAGAGACAGTCACATGCACATAAAAATGCGTGATTGGATTGTGGATGATTTTAATATTTTCTTTATTTCTCAAAAAATAAAAATAAAGGATGGCCATGGTGGCTCATGCCTGTAATTCTAGCACTTTGGGAGGCTTAGGCAGGTGGATTGCCTGAGCTCATGAGTTTAATATCAGCCTGAGCAAGAGCAAGACCTCACTGGGCATTGCGGCAGTGCCTGTAGTCCCAGGACTCGGGAGGCCAAGTCAAGAGAATCGCTTGCACCGGAGTTTGAGGTTGCTGTGAGCTATGATGCCATATCACTCTACCAAGGGTGACAAAGTGAGGCTCTGTCTCAAAAAAAAAAAAAAAAGACTTATATTTGCATGAAGGATTTCTATTTCTGGCAATAAAGCTGAGTAAGTACCCTAACATAGTCCTTTTGCTGAAAATAACAAATAATGCTGGGTTAAAATAAGAAGAAATCAAAAGAATGTTTTCTTGAAATACACTGCTGGGTTGACATAGAATATTCAGAAAGCTAAAATGAAGTAAAAATGGAAATCCAGAGAGCCGGCATTGTGGCAGGCCCCTGTAGTCCCAGCTTCTTTGGAGGCTAAGGCAAGAGGATCCCTTGAGCCCAAGAGTCTGAGGTTGCGGTGAGCTATCATTATACCACAGCATTCAACCCCGAAAGAGTGAGACTCTGTCTCAAAAAAGAAAAGAAAAGAAAAGAAATCCAGAGAGGTAAATACTTAAATATCCTTCTTTCTGTGGGATATGCCAACCCCTATGAATTGAACTTCATTTTCATAGCCATGTATACAACTCGCAGTGGTATGCTAGAGCCTGCGAGAGAATGCTAACTGCACATGTCTTTTCCCAACTTCATGTTTTAGTGACTTCAGGTTGGTAGCCTCAATTAGTCATAGTATGAAACTAAAAAAATATGACAAAGCATGACTTTTCCCCCCAGGAGAGTTTTGACATATTTACTTGCATGCCACTGACCTGAAGGTTTTGGAGATAAATCCTAGATATACTGAAGACAGAAAGTCCAATTAGACTCTTCACATAAAGGTGGGACTCTTAAAAGAGCTACATGCTAAATGTAAGAGTTAAACAGAACAAGGCCTATCCCACAGAAAGAATGAGCAAGGAAATTGGATTGTTTCAAGCTGGATGCTGGGTAGAGGTAAAAATTGTCTTCCTTGAAAATTTAACCACAAGCCCACCCTCATGAAGGTTTATGGATCTGAAGCTCATGTTACCTATGCAGTCCACAAAACTTTTAAGTTTAAAATTTATATGAATATGTTCTCAGGTTGACAGTATCCCCAGGCTTTTGGCAGATTCAAATGTAAATATTCTCTTTGGAAATATATCTTCATCTCAGCCTCAGAAATTACCACAAATAATGAATACAAGCTAACACACAGGAAAATAAGGTAGCTTGAGTAAGTGCCAGTGGAAACAACAGATAGCAAAACCAGAACTGGAAAAATTGTCAATACTAGGGTAGGCACCAAAATAGAAAATAAGCTTAATATATTTAAAGAAATATAAAAGAGAAGATTGTAAATATGTGAAAGAAACCAAAGTATCTAAAGGATAACATAAACTGATTTGAGAAAAAAATGAAAATGTAAAAAATAAATATTAAAACTCAGTAGACAGGTAAAACAGAAAATCAGACACTGCTGAAAACATAATTAGCAAAATCAGAAGATAGATCAGAAGAAATTACCCAGAATACAGCAAGAAAGACAAAGAAAGGGAAACTATATAATAGGTTAAGAAATGTGGTAGGACAATTAGGGACACAGATGTGATTAAGCTATAAAGAAAAGCATGAAAATAATCATCATAAAATTCAGGCTCATAGTTAGCATAGGGTAGGGAGGGACAGGAGGTAATGAGATTCAAATATTCATACTTATTTAAATGGGCAGCAGGTACACAGATATTCTCTGTGTTTTTCTCTATAATCTGTTTTTTTTTTTGAGACAGAGTCTTACTTTGTCACCTTGGTAGAGTGCTATGGTGTTAGAGCTCACAGTAACCTCAAACTCTTGGGCTCAAGTGATCCTCTTGACTCAGCCTCCTGAGTAGCTGGGACTATAAGCACCCACCACAATGCCCAGCTATTTTTAGAAATGAGGTCTTACTCTGGGTCAGGCTGGTTTCAAACTCGTAAGCTCAGGCAATCCACTTGCCTCAGCCTCCTAGAATGCTAGGATTACAGGCGTGAGCCATTGTACCTGGCCATTCTCTGTGTTTTTAAGTTTTTATTTGGGAATAATTTTAGATATACAAAAACACTGCAAGTATGATATACAGCATTCACATGTACCCCCTATCCAGTTGGTGCTAATGTTAATAGCTTACATTAGCATGGTACCTTTGTCCAAACTAAGAAACCAATGGTGATGTATTACTACTAACTAAAGTCAAGACTACTTTTTACACTAATATCCTTTTTCTATTCTGGATGCAGTCTAGGAAACCACATCATATTTTGTTGTCATATATCTGTAGATGCCTTCTATTGTGACAAGTTCTTAATTTTTTCTTATTTTTCATTACCCTGACAGTTTTGAGAAATACTATTAAGGTATATTGCAAATATCCATCAGTATAGATTTGGCTGATCATTTCCTCATGAATACAGGTTTGAAGGAAAACAATTGGAGAAGCAAAGTTTCCTCCTCATACCAAACATGACTTCTCAGTGATGATATTAACCATGATCACTTGGTTACCATAGTCAATTGCCAGGTTTATTCAGTGAAATTGAAGTTAGTATTTTTTGCTTTTCCAAATTCCATTCTTTGTTTGTGACTCACTCTGAAGGGAAGTAAGACCTACCTTCTAGACAGGGAAATATATTATTTAAAATTCTTCTGTAACAGTTGGGTGCGGTGGCTCACGCCTGTAATCCTAGCACTCTGGGAGGTAGATTGCCTGAGCTCAGGAGTTGGAGACTAGCCTGTACAAGTGCAAGACCTTGTCTCTACTTAGAAACAGAAACACTAGTTGGGTGTAGTGGTGGACACCTATAGTCCCAAGCTATTCAGGAGGCTGAGACCAGAGGATCTCTTGAGCCCAAGAGTTTGAGGCTGCTGTAAGCTATGATGACACTATGGCACTCTACCCAGGGTGACAGAGGGACACTCTTTCTCAAAAATGAAAAACAAAAGGCTAAACATGAGTTCATACTTATGTCTCCAACTCTAATCTCTCTAGCTTTCCCCCCTTGCCTGTTTTGTTTATCTATAACAACCCTTTCTGATAGTAAGAAACTTGGCTTCTACCATCCATCATCTATTTATTTGTTCAAACCCACTACATATGCAAAAAGAATTCAGAATTGTTAACCCATACCCCATGAGAAAAAATTTACCAACTATAATAGAACACAGTGTTTCTATAGTGTTCCTTTGTCTTTAGCTTTACATTTTCCAGTCAAAACACCATTTTCCAAAGTTATACAGGTCAGCTCCTTTCCCCCCACCCATTCAGTGAGGTTATGTCATACACTTGTAATACAATTAGACTCATTTGTCACAGTCTGCACTCCATCCTGAAACCCCCAACATTAAACAAAATTTGCATACATTAAAATTAATCCCTTGTGATGTACAGTTCTATGGTCTTTAACAAATGAGTAGAATCATGTATCCACTACTGTAGGACAATACAGCATAGTACCATCACCCTAAAACTTGTTCTTTGTATGACCTTTGTAGTCAATTACTTTCCTTGCACATCATTTGTAATTTTAATATCTTAAGTGATTCATAAATCATTCTTAAATGATTAAAAATTCACAGAATAAAACCTAAAACTGTAAGAACAGTTATTGCTTAAAAGTTAAATTGTAGAAAGAGTTATTGCTTAAAATTTATTAGCATTGAGGGCTTATAATATAGCAATTTAGCATTCTAGACAGAGATCAAACATCTAAATTCCTTAATTACCTTTTCCATGGTATTATTCTACAACATGTAAGATTATAAGATCAACTTTTGACATTTTTCATAGTACATAGATTAGGGTTCTACCCCTGAGTACCTATTTTCTGCCTATAAGCTTTGCTCATAAAAGAGGATTCAGATCGAATTGTTTATTAGAGAAATATTAAAAACAAAACTACAGTGTAGTAATAGAAAGCTAGAAAGCTACCTTCAACTCACTATCAATTATGTGATTATCAGGTCTTAATACATAAGCTATGTATGATAGCTGCACAGTTTCATAGGGTTGGTCTTGAACTCCTGACCTCAAGGGAGTCTCATGCCTTGCCCTCCCAAAGTGCTAGAATTACAAGCGTGAGCCACCATGCTTGGCCTGAAAATTTCTATTTTATTTACATTTCATAGTGTGTTAAGTCTATGCATTTCACATACTACAGGTTTTAGGAATCATGTCCCAAAAAGGCAGTATTATCTGCGGAAGATGATTAACTATGTACATCTAAGCAATATAATCTGTTTTGTGGTGGTATTATCCTCAGCTAAGAACTTTATGTTTTTAGCTTCCTCCCCCTGGTGGTAGGATCTGGATGGATAACTTTAAAAAATAGATTCAGACAGCATCTTAAGGTTTATAGCTATTAGAGTCGATTGTAGGTAGGCAATCTGAGGATAGAAGAAGATTTAAATGAAATAGAAGCAGATTTCGAAACTCTTCTAATGGAAGCACTTGCCTCCTATAGTTCTCTCTTTTTTCTCCCCAAATGCAATTACAACCATTACATCATTGTAAATTACATGCTGAGGTTATCTCAGTAGGTATCTGCCAAATGTAAAACTTACAGAAGGTCTTCAATGTAATAATGATGTTTTATCATTTTAATTACAAACTCTTTAAAAAACTCCCTAAAGTGTACCAATTGGGGTGGTCTAAATTAACAGTGTCTTGGTAGCCCAAGGGTAGCAAAAATAGATTGAACTACCAAATTTCATCATACTTATAGCAGCTGTCTTCCTGCCTCTAGGAAGCTAAGTATTTAACAAAGCAGACAGCTTGGCATTGGCATCTGATTAGCAGTGTGTGTATTGTCAGATAGAATGTGCTTGGTTCTTTTGTTCCAGGGTTTGATTGGAAATCTGGAGAGCAGAGCTATCATGTAACTTTATTCTTAAAGCTTCTAAAAGGTAAATAAACTGTGATATTTCCTGTGGTATTATACCTGAAAGACTGATTGATGCTTTTCTAGTAATACGCTTTACCACACTCTAAAAAATTTAAAACAAAGGATTTTATTTTTTTGGAAAAAATATCTCAAAGATCAAAAGAGGCCAGTCTTAAATTCACATTAGGTAAATATTTTATATATCAAAAACATTTTTCCAATAGGGTGCTTTGCATATTGAGCTTTGTAATTAAAATACTGATGTTTGTGAAGTTGAAGAATGGTTATTTTAGAGTGTGTAAATATAAGGTTTTATTCTTTAAAAAAATATGAAGTCGAAATGAAGACAGATTTCTTTCTAACATCATGTGAAAATCTCACTGGAAAAATAAAACTGTAAGAATAATATTATTTTGATGGAAGTGCCCAAACATTAAACTATAACAGGGTAACTCTCATTACCTTTTCTTCACAAATTTCTTGGAAAATTTATTACAAATGATTGTGCTTACTGGCAGAGTTCAAAATCAGTAGAGTCCATGCAAACAATCTATTTCAATGAGAAGTACATTCTTTTACTCTATCAAATCCATCGGAGGTAATCAGACTGGATGTTTTATTCAACAGGGCTGAAGAAAATTGTTCTACAATAGGTTAATTCAAAATGGCAGCATAGAAAATGCATCTGTCAGTGGGGATCAAATTACAGGGCAAGCTCCTCTCAATGCTTAGAAAAACAAGTCTGCAGTTCTACAGATTATGTGCCTGTGTGTGTTTAAAGGGGTGGGAAAGGAGCTAAATATCTGAGCTAACCTCCAATTAAAGTCAATCATAAAAACAGCCAATTTAATGAGTGCGGATTTCTTTGGGTAATTATAACACCAACCACTTTTTTCTCTTTTAAATCTGTAATTCTGCCTTCTTGTTATTGCTTGCTTTGTCATTAATCGCCTCAGGACCTTGATTTCCTAGCAACAGACTGCCACCAAACATTTGGCTCCCGTTCAACATTTTCTTTGTGAAAAATGGCACTGCTGTTGCTGCCTGGGCTGCTGCAGCTAGACTAACTGTGTAAGTGCTCTAATAATGTATTCCACTGGAAAAAAATTCACATGATACAGGGTGCAATGACTGAGCTCAGTTAATTACTGAGCTGGGAAGTTTATCTACAACCAAAAAGATGTGTTGAGGGAAAGGGGACTATAAAGATTGAAAAGGTGTTCCTTCCATTATCAATAACTTGCAGGTGAGAATTTACAAATAAGTATTTTATTCCTTTTTGTATAAGTTCTCTCTTCAAATTTATTTAGAAAGGGGTACAAAAGCCCGATGTCCCCAAAATGTTATTCGATAAAATTCTCTATAAAACAGCCCCAAAGACACAAAGGGTCAGAGAATAGTTTGCTAAATTTTAAGAAGCAAAATAATCTGTTATTTTTTAGCTGTTACTTTTCTACTTAAGACAAAATCATTTATACACATAAATATGCTATGAGATAGCAAAATAAAGTTTTTATTCACAACATGAACACCAGACATTAAGAAAACAGAATGATTCAAATACTGTGTTTTTATATGTTGTGCACTTAAATATTTAATAACTTACAAGCAAAAAAGATGCTTATCACTATTTTGGAAATGATTCAAGTAGGAATGAAGAAATCAGCTCTCATAATTGGAAACCCAGGGATCTGGTAAATTATTTTGCTTTTTTTTTTTTTTTAAACTAAGTAGATTTATCGAGATTCTCCATGCCTTAGAAATACTACTACTCCCAGTAATGATAGCTATGGAAATTAACATGGCCTGTCAGATATGGTTCGCCGATGCCTTGCTTTAGTTCTCAGAAATATGGCTTCATAAGACTGGCATGTTTCAGGATCGCTGTCAGGAAATGATAATTTAATATCCCCAAGAGCACACTAAGTATTATGGAAGCATCTGTGAAACTAATAAGCCAGTGGACATTCTTATTTTCACCAATGTCTACATACCATCTAATAAACTTCCTACAAAGCATAGTCCCAATTCAGCTTGTCTGAGAACATGAAAATACTACATTCTACTTTAAAACATCACAACCACCACCCTAACAGACTGAAATAAAAACAAAATTAGTGAAAATTTATAAAAGTGCTCTAATGATTTAGGAAAACTTTTCATTTATATTCAGGTAGTTAAAATTTATAGAATTTATTTTAAAGACAGCAAAGGAATTAATAATATTCAAATACTTTTTAAGAATTCTGTTTCTGGGCTTGGCACCTGTGGCTCAAGCGGCTAAGGCACCAGCCACATACACCTGAGCTGGAGGTTTCCAATCCAGCCCGGGCCCACCAAACAACAATGACAGCTGCAACCAAAAAATAGCTGGGTGTTGTGGCGGGCGCCTATAGTCCCAGCTACTTGGGAGGCGGAGGCAGAAGAATTGCTTGAGCCCAGGAGTTAGAGGTTGCTGTGAGCTGTGATGCCACAGCACTCTACCCATGGTGACAGCTTGAGGCTCTGTCTCAAAAAAAAAAAAAAAATTCTATTTCTGGCTTGGCGCCTGTAGCACAGTGATCATGGTGCCAGCCACATACATCAAGGCTGGTGGTTTGAAACTGGCCCGGGCTGGCCGAACAACAATGACAACTGCCACAAAAAATAGCTGGGAATTGTGGTCCCAGCTACTTGGGAGGCTGAGTCAAGAAAATCGCTTAAGCTCAAGAGTTGGAGGTTGTTGTGAGCTGTGACGCCACAGTACTCTACTGAGGGTTACATAGTGAGACTGTCTCAAGAAAATAAAAAAACAAAAAAAATTCTATTTCTTTTTTGGCAATAAGTGCACATCATTTCACCACTGAGTCTGATTCCCAACACTTCAGTATATTTTTACAAAAACCACATTGGCTGACATAAGAAAGATGGAAGCCAAGAGAAGTAGCTTGAGCCCAGGAGTTTGAGGTTGCTGTGACCTATGATGATGCCACAGCATTCCATCCAAGGCAACAAAAGAGACTCTGTCTAAAAAAAAAAAAGAAAAAAGAAAAGCAGATGTACTACAGAATACTACTCAGACATAAAAAAGAATGAAGTAATGTCTTTTGCAGCAACATGGATAGAACTAGAGGTTATAAGTGAAACAACTTAGAAACAGAGTAAAATATCGCATGTTCTCATAAGTAGGAACTAGATAATGTTACACAAGGACACAGGGAGCAGAATGAAAGACACTGGAGACTCTGAAGGTAGGAGGATGGGAAGGAAAGAGGGATGAGCAATCACCTGATGTACGATGAATACTCTTTTGGTGATGGTTACACAAAAAGCCCACTAAGCAATATATCCATGAAACAAAGTTGCACTTATAACTTGTAAATCTGAGAGGGGACAGAAGGGTGGGGGGACGGCGGGGAGGATAGACAAAGCAAATAAATATTCAGAGTCAGCAAAGTTTTAGAAATAAGATTACAAACTCAGATAAAGTTAAAAACCACCACTCCCATCAATCAATCTACCTGGAAAATGTTAGTTGACATTCATAAATAAAATAATACTTTAAAAATTTTATCTATTATGGCTTTCAAATTGATAAATATTAAACTTATAGGGAGCTACATATCTGTGAAAAAATTATTTTTTATTATTGTCTTTTTTTTTGAGACAGAGTCTCAGCTTGTCACAGCTCACAGCAACCTCAAACTCCTGGGCTCAAGTGATTCTCTTGCCTCAGCCTCCCAAGTGGCTGGGACTACAGGAACCCACCACAATGCTGGCTATTTTTAGAGACAGGGTCTTGCTCTTGCTCAGGCTGGTCTCCAACTCCTGAGCTCAAGCAATCCACCCACCATGGCCTCCCAAAGTGCTAGGATTACAGGTGTGAGCCACCATGCCTGGCCCTATTATTATTACTATATATATATACATATATATATATATATATATTTTTTTTTTAAGACAAAGACTTAAGCTGTTGGCCTGGGTAGAGTGACGTAGCTTCACAGCTCACAGCAACCTCGAATTCTTGGGCTCAAACAATCCTCTTGCCTCAGTTTTCCTGCTTTTTTTTTTTTTTTTAGTAGAGACAGGGTCTTACTCTTGCTCATTCTGGTCTCGAACTTGTGAGCTCAAGCTATCCACCCTCCTCGGCCTCCCAAAGTGCTAGGATTACAGGTATGAGCCACTGCACCTGGCCCTATCATTATTATTATTATTATTTTTGACACAGGGTCCTTGCTCTGTCTCATGGTCTACAATACCAATGTCATAGTCATGGCAACATCCAACTCCTGGGCTCAAGCAATCCTTCTGCTTCACCATGCCAAGTAGCTGGGTCTACAGGCTCAGGTCACCAAGCCCGGCTAATTTTTATGTGTTTTTTTAGAGTTGGTCCTCACTCTTGCTCAAGCTGGTCTCGAACTACTGACCTCAAGCAATCCTCCCACCTTGGCCTCTCAAAGTGCATGAGCCACCATCCCAGCCAAAAAAAAAAAAATATTTTTCGTAGATAAATAATGGAACAAATGGTGCTTATAGATTATATGTGTAGTGTTCTGGAAAAGATGAACTGAAAAATTTGGGGTGAGTTATTCTACATTTAACATTTGATTATTATTGTTTCTGTCATGTCCTTTAAATAATAATACTATGAGATGGTCTTAAGTTACTTATAGAATTAAGACAGAAATAACCACTTAGAAAAATGAGTACTAAAAATGACTAATTAGGACAGTCAGAGTTGGGAGGATGGGCAGAACTTAGATGTCTGAGTGGCCAGGAGTGGTGACCCATACCTCTAATCATAGCACTCTGGAAGGATGAAGTAGGACGGTTTGAGGTCAGGAGTTTGAGACCACTCTGAGCAAAAACGAGACTCTGTCTCTACTAAAACTAGCCGTGCATGGTGGCATGTGCCTATAGTCCCAGCTACGGGCGGTGGAGGGGATGACAGAGTCAAATGTAGGAACCCCACCCAAATAGAGCGGACCACCTAAATGGATCAACCTCTACCCTGCCCACAGATGTCCTACCCTGGAAAGGTGAATGGGCCAACTCCCCCACCCCTCCAACCTTTAAAACCCCACTCCACCATTACCCACACGCTGACTTCTTTCTTCAACTCAGCTCACCCTCACCAGGGTGGAATAAAGACTGCTGTTGTGCACAAAGAACCTGGATTCCAGGCAGCGCCTGCGGCTCAAGGAGTAGGGCACTGGCCCATATGCTGGAGGCAGTGGGTTCAAACCCAGCCCCAGCCAAAAAAAAAAAAAAAAGAACCTGGATTCTGTTTTCCTTTTGTTTCGCATCTCAGAATAATTTTTATTTTCGGTCTTTGACCTCTCGGGGGCAGGGGATGAGGCAGAAAATTGCTTTCGCATAGGAGTTTTACGACACCACTATACTCTAGCTAGGGTGACAGTGAGACCCTGTCTCAAAATAATATAAATTGAGGGCAGTGCCTGTGGCTCAAAGGAGTAGGGTGCCAGCCCCATATAACGGAGGTGGTGGGTTCAAACCCGGCCCTGGCAAAAAAATGAAAAAAAAAAAAAAAAATAATAATAATAAAATAAAAAATAAAATAAAATAAATAATATAAATGAAATAAAACAAGCTGAGGCCAGGCACAGTGTTTCACGCCTATAATCCTGGCACTATGGGAGGCCGAGATGGGAGGATTGCTTGAACTCAGGAGTTCAAGACCAGCCTGAGCAAGAATGAGACTCTATCTCTAAAAATAGCTGGGCGTTGTAGCGTGTGGCTGTAATCCCAACTACTTGGGAGGCCGAGACCAGAAAATCACTTGCTCCCAGTAGTTTGAGGCTGCTTTGAGTTATGATGCCACAGTACTCTATCAAGGGCAACACAGTGAGACGGTCTCAAAAAATAAAATAAAATAAGCCTGAAATGAGGTCTGGTAGAGGAAAATGGAAGAGTTATAGGGTTGCAGAAAAAAAGTTATGTAAGGGTTTATCAAAAGTTAAAGAAAACTTCTGCCAGAAACCTGTACAGAGAACAAGATAAAAAAAACTTAAAGACACAGCAATATATCTTTGAGAACATCTCAAACTATTTAGGGTTTGCTAATATACTTAATTATATCAGAACAATGTTAATGAAAAATAGAATACGAGTAAGTTCTAGAAGTCTAGAGCTTCAAGAAGCAATTTCCAAGGGGTAAAAAGAAAGCACAAGATAGACTTCTGAGGGTAGTGTTTTATTAGTGTTGTACAGATGAGAAACCCAGATTGATCTGAAAATACATATTAGGTAATATGGATTTATATAAGAACTTGCCTTTCTGGGTAAGTAATGGAAAGAAAGATGGCTGTTCTTTCATTTTTTCATCCCACTTTATCAAACAGTTTTCTTAAAACTGTATCTCCACATGTCATCCACTCAAATCAGAAAAAAACTGAATAAAGTTTCAATGAAGAATTCACCTTGACACACGGCAGCATTGTATAAAGAAGATATAAATGATAACAAACATTTAAAAAACCCTCTTTTATAATAACTGTAATAGAGAAATAAGTAGGAGGAAGAGATCAAATAGATGTATTGTGACTTCTATTACATATGTCAAAAAATAAAGACATAACTACATTATTTGGCTAATTAGGTACACTGTTATTGTTTTGTGCCATAATACTTGGTTATCATTGAAATTACTAGGAGAGATAGGGATAGAAGATTAAATCTAGGGACATGGGGGATTGTTGTTAATGAGTACAATATTTCTTTTCCTGGTGATGTGAATATTCTAAAATTAGATTTGGTGATGGTAGAAGAACACTGTAAATACACTAACCACCACTGAATTGCATCCTTCAAAATGGATGAGTACAATGCTATGTAAATACCCCAACAAAGCTGTTTAAGAACGATTCAATTCAATTTTATTAATCTGAAAAGATAGAAACAACACAATATATGGGTTAAAACATACTAAACGATAAAGATTTGGCTCAGGAGCTCAGGAGTTCAAGACCAGCCTGAGCAAGAGTGAGACTCCATCTCTAAAAACAGCTGGGCAGGTATAGTGGCCAGGTGTAGTGGCTCATGCCTGTGATCCTAGAACTCTGGGAGGCCAAGGCAGGTGGACTGCTTGAGCTCAGGAGTTTTAGACCAACTTGAGCAAGAGCCAGATTCTGTCTCTACTAAAAATAGAAAAACTAGCTGGGTGTGGTAGTACAATGCCTGTAGTCCCAGCTATTCAGGAAGCTGAGGCAAAAGGACCTCTTAAACCCAAAAGTTTGAGGTTGCTTTGAGCTACGATGACACCAGGGCACTCTGCCCAGGGCAATGGTTCTATAACATGTTCAGTAAATATGTTGGACTGCAGATACTTGATTATTTATGTCTAGTTTATACACAATTTCGAAGATTTGACAACTAGAACATAAAAATGTATACTGCCATCACAACTGTTTATGTTTTGCTGCTCTTAACCATCCATTTTTATTAAAGAAATTTAGCAAACATTACATTTTCCCCAGTAATTGCTGATTGGTCTAAAATAACTAGAATAAAAAGGTTCCAGTAGATGATTTGTTAATTCATTTCATGCTCTATACAAGTGCCTACTTTGTTACTATCTAAATGCTATACATACGTCTATTTTCTTACCAACATTAGCACAGTGTGCTAATTTTACATAAAATTCCTAGACTTTATTATCACTCTCTAAGTCTACCAGAGACACAAAGATTTCAAATCTTTATCTTCAGAGCTCTATGCCTCTATAATCAATTCTATCCTAATAACGTTAAGTAAAAAGATCATTCTATTTAATAGAAAATAATGGCATTCCCCCAAATTTCCTGTCTCTCGGTTAAAACTTTTACTTTTGATAGCTGACAAAAATAAGACTTAAGAAAAATTATAGGAATATAGGAGTAAATTCCCCTAGGAGAAAATCCTTATCTATAAAAATCACAAAGAGTTACTCTAAAAGGAAATGGTATTATTAGAATTTAACATGCTGAAGAAAAGCGGTTCTAAAAACATTGGAAATGAAAACAGGATTTTTATAACCACTCATTTAAAAATTTATGTAACAAGAATCAAAGATTGTCCCTATTAAGAAATCTTGAGTAAAAACAAAATTTTGTGTAACTCACTGAACATCAATAACATATGGAAAATGAAAATAATTAAAAATTGAACTCTAATGCTAACACTTAAGAAGCAACATAATTAAGTCTTTTTTGGTATATACACATATTTATTTTAATATACTTTGCAGATACTGCAGTGTTGGGTTTTTTTATTTTTTGTTGGTTTTTTTTTTTTTTACAAATTGAAGGTTTGTGGTAACTCTGCATTTGAACAAGTCTATTGGTGCCATTTTTTCCAACAGAATAGGTTCCCTTTTTTGTCTCCAGTGGCACATTATGGTAATTCTTGCAATACTTCAGATTTTGTTATTAATATATCCATTGTTGCTATCAGTGATATTTGATATTATGATTGTAATTGTTCTGGGCATCCAAGAACAGCACTCACAGAAGATAGTGAACTTTTATGGATAAATGTGAGTATTTTCAGTGTTCCACTGGCCATTGTCTCATCTCTCTCCCTGTCTTGGAACCTCACTCTTCTCTGAAACACAAAAATACTGACATTAGGCTCAATGCCCATAGCTCACTGAGTAGGGCGCTGGCCACATACCCTGAGGCTGGCAGGTTCTAGCTCAGCCAGGGCTTACTAAGCAACAATGACAACTGCAACAAAAAATAGCCAGGCGTTGTAACAGGCACCTGTAGTACCAGCTACTTTGGAGGCTGAGGCAAGAGAATCAGTTAAGCCCAAGAGTTAGAGGCTGCTGTGAGCTGTGATGCCACAGCACTCTACTGAGGACGACGTAGTGAAACTCTGTCTCAAAAAAAAAAAAATTGACATTAGGCCAATAACTTCTTCAATGGCCTCTAAGTGTTCAAGTGAAGGACAAGTTACATGCCTCTTACGTGAAATCAAAAGCTAGAAATGATTAAGATTAGTGGGGAGGGTAAATCAAGAGCCAAGACAGGCAGAAAGCTAAGTCTCTCATGCCAAACAGCCAAGTTGCTAATGCAAAAGAAGATGCCTTGAAGGAAATTAAGAGTGCTACTCCAGAGAACACACAAATGATAAGAAAGTGAAACAGCCTTATTGCTGATACAAAGAAAGAAGGTAGAAGTATCATTGTAAATAGGAGATTGGGAGAAATAGATTCCAGCCCTCATGGATAGCTTTGAGAGGTTCAAGAAATCAGTGTAGGAAGTAAGTCCAGACGGAAAACAGCAAGAGAACAGATTCAGAAGTGGAGCTACGAGATGCGACCTACCGCCTGCAATCTCATGATAAAACTTGACTAGGTGAAGAGTTGCTTCTCATAGAAGCACAAAGAAAATGGTTTCTTTCTTTTCTTTATTTTTTTGAGATCAAGTCTCACTCTGTGGCCCTAGGTAGAGTGTCATGGTGTCATCCTAGCTCACAGCAATCTCAAACTTCTGGGCTCAAGTGATCCTCCTGCCTCAGCTTCCCAAGTCATTCAGACTACAGGCGCCCACCACAACACCCAGATAGTTTTTCTATTTTTAGTACAGATGGGGTCTCGATCTTGCTCAGGTTGGTCTCAAATTCCTGAGCTCAGGTGATCCACCTGGGTCTGTCTCTCAGAGAACTAGAATTACAGGCATGAGCCACCGTGCCCCACCCCAGTTTCTTGCAATAAAATATACTTCTGGTGAAGAAATTATGAACATTATTAAAATAACAACAAAGGATTTTGCACATTCCATAAATTTAGTTGGTAAAGCAGGGGCAGGGTTTGAGATGATTGATTTCAATTTTGAAAGAAGTTCTCTAGTGGGTGAAATGCTATCTACGCAGCACTGGATGCTATACAGAAATCTTTCATTAAAGAACAGTCAAGAGATGTGCCAAACTTTACTACTGTCTCATTTAAAAAATTGCCACAGCTACTCCAACCTCTAGCAGCCACCACCCTCATCAGTCAGTAGCCAGACCCTGAGGCAAGACTCTATACCAGCAAAATGATTATGATTCCCTGAAGGCTCAGATAGTCGACTGCATTACTATGACATATTTTAAATTAAGATATGTACCATTTGGGCCAGGTGCAGTGGCTCATGCCTATAATTCTAGCACTTTGGGAGGCTGAAGTGGGAGGACTGCTTGAGCCCACAAGTTCAAGACCAGCCTGAGCAATATAGGGAGATACTAACTCCACAAAATATTTAAAAATCAGCCAGGACTGCTGGTGTGTCTAGCTACTTGGCAGAATGAGCCCAGGAGTGTGACGTGGCCATGATGATGCCATGCACTCCAGCTCAGGTGAAACCCTGTTTCAAAATAAGAAAAAAAAGTATTTTTTGAATATAATGCTATTATTGCACACTTAACAGACTACAGTATAGTATAAACATAATTTTTATATCTACTGGGAAACCAAAAAAATTATGTGGCTTGCTTTGTTATGATATTTGCTTTATTGCAGTGTTCTGAAACTGAACTTGTAATATCTCCAAACTATTATGCCTGTATTCTCTGTAAGGTACATCTGAGTTAAACAAAGATGATGTCTTTACCAGATAATTTGGGCTTTACCTGAAGGAATGTCCAGTTGAAACTTAAAGTTCTAAATCTCTGAATGACAAAGATTGGTAGGCATTAAACGTTAAGAATCTTACATCAACATGAAAAGCTCCAGACAGAGGGCGGAGCCTGTGGCTCAAAGGAGTAGGACACAGGCCTCATGTATGGGAGGTGGCGGGTTCAAACCTAGCCCTGGCCAAAAACAGCAAAAAAGAAAAAAGAAAAAGAAAAGAAAAGCTCCAGACAGAACTAACAGTACCAGGTATTTTTCATTTTATTCTTTGAATTTATAAGTGAAATAAGTTAATGTCACCTGCTAGGACATTTCAAATATTTTAATTCAAACAGAATCCCTAATAAAGTCAATGAAGCAGTCCAGAACAGCATGGCAAAAAACTTGAGGTAAAAATGTAGAAATGAAGCCTTATGTTTCTCACTGATTATACCAATATAATGGGAGTTCTAATACATAAGAGTTCAAAAATGGCATTTGGAACAAGGATAAAATAAAAGGCCAGGTGTGGTTTAGTTACCCCACCTCTTTAACTAATAATCTCAGAAGAAAATTAAAGATTAATTTATAAATTCCAAGAAGTACTCTGAACTCTATTTAAATGATATATAAAGAGCTGTGGCTTATTATTTAATCAAGTGTCATTCACAGAATAGCTTAAAAAAAACCCATTAGTTCACTTACTCTGCCAAAGTGTACTTGCTATAATAGTACAGTTTTCAAAGGATGATATTACAAAGGCCTGCTCTATGGAGTACTAAGATTTAATGCAATGGTTTTAAGTAATCAAATATTAAATATAAGTTAGTAAAATTTTCCTATCTTAATGGTCCAGATTTTTTATCCCCTTTTAGGGATAAAGCAGGGAGAGAATTGAATCTGAAATAGATATGTTAAAAGTAATATTGACCTTCCTTTTTCAATTTGCAATACTTAGTTTTTTATTAGGTTATCATACCTAACATGGACAAATTCACTCTTTCTTAGAAACTTTCTCAAATCTTTTCATCACAGAGTAAAGAATACCAGTTGGTACATTCTAAATTTTGAACATGGAACATTTTAATGTGATCATATCTTTTAGTAAACACTAAAAAAAGATAACCAAATTCTAAAAAAAAATAGCAATTATTTATTTCATCACATGGTAGATTCATTCAAACTTCTTGTTCAATGTTCACAGACGACACTACTAACATGCAAAATTTCGAATATATTATTATGTAGCCTAGATACCTATCTTACCATTTATCCTATCACTTCATTTTATGGATTTTAGCTATTGATTTCATATTAGTGACAGATATTTAATTGTAACTAATCATAAACAACAGTTCACTAGGCTGGGTATGGTGGCTCACGAGTTCAAGGTGAGTCTGAACAAGAGTGAAACTCTATTGCCATAAAATATAGAAAAATTAGCTGGGCGTGGTAGTACATAATTGTATTTCCACCTACTCCAGAAGGTGAGGCAGGAGAACTGCTTGAGCCCGGGATTTGAGCTCCAGTGAACTACGATGACACCACTACATTCTAACCCAGTGACAAAGCAAGACCTAGTCTTGAAAAAAAAAATAAAAAGGGGTTCTGTGCTTGTGGCTCAGGTGGCTAAGGTGCCACATACACCTAAGGTGGTGGGTTTGAATCCAGCCTAGGCCTGCCAAACAACAATGACAGCTGCAACCAAAAAATAGCCGCGCGTTGTGGCAGGCGCCTGTGGTCCCAGCTACTTGGGAGGCTGAGGCAAGAGACTCGCTTGAGCCCAGGAGTTGGAGGTTGCTGTGAGTTGTGATGCCACAGCACTCTACACAGGGTGACAGCTTGAGGCTCTGTCTCAAAAAAGAAAGAAAGACAAATAATTTACCCAAAAAGATAAATAACTATTCATGGCATAGGTATGAATTTTAGTGGAAAACTCAACTAGGCCAAACAAAGCAGACAATGAGAAACCTAAGCAATTTTTTTTTTTGAGGCAGAGTCTTACTGTGTACCCTCGATAGAGTGCTGTGACATCACAGCTCACAGCAACCTCTAACTCTTGGGCTTAAGCCATTCTCTGGCCTCAGCCTCCCAAGTAGCTGGGACTACAGTCATCTGCCACAACACCCAGCTATTTTTTTCTTGTAGTTGGTTAGCTGGCCTGGGCTGGGTTTGAACCCGCCACCCCCAGTGTATGCAGCTGGTACTGTAACCACTGCTATGGGCACCGAGCCTAGAAACCTAAACATCTGTTAACAATTACTACTTGTCCTTTATATACACATACGTGTACTTCAATTTCTTCCCAAGTATGGATTATATAAATTTCATCTCTCCAAGGTTGCCCACCTCTCCAAATCATATTTCTTCTACTAGCTTGAAATTCTAAGGTGACCAGATGTCCCACTTTTGGCAGGGCAGTCCCCATTTTTAACAATTTGTCCCATGTCCCACAGCGTTTTTAAAAAGTCCCAATTTTTGGAAAGAATGCACTACAAGCTAGGGAATGGTGGGAGAACGGGAAGGGAATATACGGTTTTCGGCTGCCATGTGGCTATTTTGCCAGGATATGAGTTTTATATTATTTTGGTTAACTTTATAATGTTAAACTTTAATAATAACAGATAATTGTTGAGAACTGATTATCGAGAACTGCTTATCAAAGTTCGCATTGTTGATCAGTTGTTAGAATTCAACCACCATTGTTTGGACTTAATTAACAAAGGCATTTTTTGGCATTGGCAAGGATGAAAACACTTTGTAACTATCTCTTAGACGATACACATCCTACTGCATGCTAGTGCTAGTTAAACAAGTGATGTCAACAAATCAGCTATTCAGATAATTTAGATAAGTAATTTATCTATTTATCTCATGAATTTAGCAGACAGTACTTATATTATTTATATTTTATAGTGGGGGCAAAAAGCCTAGCACTGGCCTTGAAAGTGACACTTATGACTTACGAGGTATCATTATTTAAAAAATATATTGATAAGGAAAAGGTTCAATCTTGGGCATCAGCAAAAATCACAATAGAGAACAAATGGTTAGAAATATTTCATCATTTTGAAACAAACCATGTTCCATACAATAATGCACTCAAAATTGTGGGATACGCGCTGTCCTTACCAGCAACTAATGCTGCAACTGAACACACTTTTTCTTAACGGTAAATAAAGTGTAGACATCAGAAAAATGACAATTAAGTGTTGAGACTTTGAAAGCCATTTTATGTGTGAAATATAATTTAACAAATTCTTGTGAAAAATTTCATGACCTTTTAAACAATGCCAGCAATCTACTAAAAAAATTCACTCAAATGAGAAATATGCCAAAGAACAAAATAATACTATACATAATTTTTTTAATGTATTATATTTGCAAATTGTACTTATGTTGAAATTCAAAACATGTATTACAATACTATTTTTGCATTCTATGAAAATTTTTGTTGCTCCATATAGACCAAATTTTTAATTAAGAACCCCCCACCTCCCCACCCCCCATCATTGGCTTTACCAATGTTAAAATCTGGTCACCTTAAATTATGCTCCCTTTGCTCTCCAAGCAAACATTAGTGACATGTGAAAAATCTACTGCCACCAAAACCATATTTCTCAAAATGATAAAATTCTAGGCCAGAAACAGATAAAATGAGTCAAGATGAAAGTATAAAATAAACACAGACAGGGAAAAAGAAAACTGTAATAAGTAATAGACTTAGAAAAATCACAGAAAAGAAAAAATAGGAATGAAAACTAAAGGAAAATTCAAAGTCAGAACCTCATCTTCTCATACAATTATTGACAAGAAATGATTTATTATTCTTTCACTTACAGTGCTTAATTTTCAATCACTGATAAACGGAGTAAATCTGGCTGACTTTGTTAAAGCAAAGTAAGTCACAAGGTACTGAAAATTTCTGTTAAAACTATTTCTTAAATATCTTTTTTTTTTTTTTTTTTTTTTTTGCAGTTTTTGGCCCAGGCTGGGTTTGAACCTGCCATCTTCAACATATGGGGCTTGAGTCCTACTCTTTTGAGACACAGGCGCCACCCTTCTTAAATATCTTTTTAATCTTCAAAGTTTAAAATTCTCCTTATAATAAACCTAAACTGGGAAGGTGTTTAGTTTTTTACAGTGTGTTTGACAAAAGAGTTATTATCCGTGAGTCACTATATATCTTAGCTGAAAGCTTTCACTATTATTTTTAAATAATAATATGGCAGCTGGAGAATTTTATACACTCTAGATCTCAACTAATATTTGTGGGGATTTTCAGGTTACATTTAGGACGACAGTTGATCCTTGAACAGCATGGTATCAGACTCTGCAGGTCCACCTAGTTGTGGATTTTCTTCTGTCCCTGCCACCCCTGAGACAGCAAGCCCAACCCCTTTGCTTCCTCCTCCATCTCTACTTGAAGATAATGATGAGGAAGACCTTCATGATCATCCATTTTCACTTAATGAACAGTAAATATATTTTTTTCTTCCTTATGATTTTCTTAGTAATTTTCTTTTCTCTAGTATATTTTATTGTAAGCATGCAATAAACAATACATATAACACCAAAAACGTGTTAATTTACTGTTTATGTTGCAAGTAAGGCTTTTACTCAACAGCATGATATTAATAAAGTATCATGTAAATTTTGGGAGAGTTAAAATCTGTATGTAGATTTTTGACTGCATGAGCAGCTGTTGTCCCTAACTCCTCTGTTGTTCAAGAGTCAACTTCTCCACCACAACTTGCGATTTCTGCTTTTACTCAAATATTCCCTATACCACATTTATCAGTGATGGTTTTGGTCATTTTCTGACACTCAAATAGGTCAAATGAAGAGGAAATAAAATTTAGAGACAAGAAAAGAAAGCTATAGCCACAGCGCCTATAGCTCAGTGGCTAGGATGCCAGCCACATACTCCAGAGCTGGTGGGTCCAAATCCAGCCTGGGCCGGCCAAACAACAATGACAACTAGAACCGAAAAATAGCTGAGTGTGGTGGTGGGTGCCTATAGTCCCAGCTACTTGGGAGGCTGAGGGAAGAAAATTGCTTAAGCCCAAGAGTTTGAGGTTGCTGTGAGCTGAGATGCCACAGTACTCTACCAAGGGCGACAGTGACACTCTTTTCTCAAAAAAAAAGAGAAAGAAAAGTTAACTATGTTAACTGAAAAGTAACTCTGCAGTTTAAAATGAATACCATGTTCCAGGAAAAGTCAATATAAATAAACAGAGATAAATTATAGGTAAGTTATTATCAGGTTCAAATTCAAAGAAAAAACTGGATAATCTAGCACAAAAAGCAAGTCACCAGAAAAAGAAAAGCACCAAATCCAATCCAGGGGTTTCCACTTCCAACCAATATATGGAAGAATAAGAAACAGATTTACACTCCCATATAACAATGGACAAAACATATTAAACAATAATTTTCAGACACGGGACAATAATCAAACAAGGAAAAAATAAAGTAAGCTCCACGATTATTCAACTTTATCCCCTGAAGAGAGTTTGTAAGCTGTAGTGCAGTAAGAAGAACCTAAATAGAGTCAATTAGTCTCCATTCAGGGATGCTGAAGTAGCTAAAATATGCAAGGGCAGAGTACTGGAGAGGAGAGCCGCTTGGAGGACAAAGAGGTACAAAGCGAGAACTCTGCACTCACTGTTCTCCAGAACTGCTGACAAAGTTAGGTGGACCTACTCCCGTGTCTGCATCTTGGCTGACCATAACAGGCGACCGGACAATCTTCATTGGGTAATGACTTGAGTATACAGAGCTAAGAGTGCAGGGACTCTAGAGCAGTTAGAGCTGAAAGGTTACAGTATCAAAGAAGGCAAAGTTTCATAGAGAAACTGAAACTTTGCAGAGGGTCATTATTGAGATTTACCAGGAAAGTTCCTGGAAAAGAAAAATCCGAAAGTATTAAGGAGGAAAAACATTAAAACAATACCAGAGTGCACACATAATGTCTGAGAATGATAGTGCCTATTTCTTCTACCTAGAACAGAAAAACTCAGTATTTATTGGGAAGAGTGCACACAATACTTAGGAAAGTCTTGCCTCAGTAATGGGAATATTCAGACCAAGGATTCTTAACTTTGGATCCAATGGTACTCTGAAATGAAAAATTATTTAATGTGGGTGCTACCCTATGCATTATGAGATGCTTAGCACCATTACCTATCATATACCTACCCGTATCAACAGTCATCACAGTCATGAATGTCCTTAGACACTGCCAAAAATCCCCGAGGAGCAAAATTTTCCCTGGTTAAGAAGAACTGCCATAGACTAAGTACTACTCTAGACTCATCTAACAAATCCTAAAAGCAAGACTCTGAAGTACCCCATAGGTTCCATGCAACTTAACTGCCCCCCCACCCCCTCCGAAGAAACCTCAAAAAGATCTGAGGCAACACAAAAATATTCTATACCCCAAAAGGTAAAATTCATGATCTTGTGCAGTCAATAATTACTATGGACACTAAAAGCAGGAAAATATAACCATTAATGAGAAGGATAAACACTCAAAACCACCTCAGAATTGGCACCTCTGTTAACATTATAAGAAAACGTCATTTAAAGTTACCTTAACTGTGGCTCGGCGCCTGTGGCTCAATCGGCTAAGGCGCCAGCCACGAACACCTAAGGTGGCAGGTTTGAATCCCCAGTCCGGGCCTGCCAAACAACAATGATGGCTACAACCAAAAAAAGAATGGCCGGGCGTTGTGGCGGGCACCTGTGGTCCCAGCTACTTGGGAGGCGGAGGCAGGAGACTCGCTTGAGCCCAGGAGTTGGAGGTTGCTATGAGCTGTGATGCCATGGCACTCTACCCAGGGGGATAGCTTGAGGCT
>CAUYQV010143111.1:0-11647 GCA_963574575.1 Galagoides demidoff
CCTGGTGGCGCTCATAGCTCAGTGGGTAGGGCGCCAGCCACATTCACTGAGGCTGATGGATTTGAATCTGGCCTGGGTGAGCTAAAGCGACAATGACAACTGCAACAGAAAAATATCCAGGCATTGTGGCGGGCACATGTAGTCCCAGTTACTTGGGAGGCTGCGGCAAGAGAATCGCTTAAGCCCAAGAGTTGGCAGTTGCTGTGAGCTGTGACGCCACAGCACAGAGAGACAGCTTGAGACTCTGTCTCAAAAAAAAAAAAAAGAGCATCCCTAGCCTCTGCTCACTAGATACTAATAATTACCAAGTCATAACAATCAAAAATGTCTCCAGAAATTGCCAAATATCCCCTTGGGAGGCAAAATCACTCCCATTTGGGAACCAATGCACTAACAGATAAAAAACACAGCCATGATACCCTCACCATCCCCAATAAAATTAATAGTAACTCCTTAACATTATCTAATACCATGCCCATGTTTGACTTTCTCCAGCTGTCCCCCAAATGTCTCTTTACAATTGGTTTCTTTGAATTAGGACCCAATCAAGCACCACACAATGATTTGGTTGGTATGACTCTTTTAATTTATAACACTGCTCCTCTTTCTGTATTTTTTTAAATACTATTTATTGGTTTAAGAAACTGGATCATGCATCTTCCTAGAGTTCTCCACACTGTAGACTTGGTTGACTGTACCCTTGTGGCATCACTTAACACATTTCTCTGTCACCTGAGTTTCCTATAAATTGGCAGTTAAACCCAAGGCCTTCCAGAAATTCATGTATAATTCTTTTGGCCAGAGTAATGCCCAGGATGTGCTGTCTCCTTACTATTACATGATGTTACAGGCACAGAATGTCTCCCTGTCACCTTTCTTGTGATATTAAGAATGAGCCATGGGCTCTGATGATATCAGCCTGATTCATTCCACCATCAAGTTCCCTCCAATCTTTCACCGAATGGTTTTAGCAGTCATTGATAATCACTGCCTAGAGCTATCACTTCAATAAGGGCTACAAAATAGTGGGTTTTTAATTTTATTATTCCTTCTATATATATTAGTACATCAACAATTTGGCTACCCTGGCATACTGTTCAAACAGGAAGGTAGGATAAATGCTTGGTTCTTTCCCTATCTTTGGCAACATTCAAAGTAATGAGTTGGGGCCCTGACAACTTCTAGAAATGACCAACGAGATTTCTTTTTCAGTACTGTTATGAACTCAGGAATTTTTATATATTTGATGTATTCTAAGCCACTGCAGTCTTTTTCATGCTCAAACTGTATGACCTTAGGTCTGTGGAAGCACCTCTATTAGATATTTTTGCCAGAAACAGCTAAATAAGAACCTATTTTAGCCTTTGGAACCATCTACCAGTTTCCAGGGACTAGAAGAACAAGTACAAAACCACCATCACCATCACCCCTTACTGGGAGGTAAAGAGACAAACCCAGAAGAAGCTATTCTAAAGGACAATGACCTACCTTCTTTATCAAGTCAATGGCATGAATATATATATATATCTACGATATACCAATTCTTTTTTTTTTTGAGACAGAGTCTCACTTTGTTGCCTTCAGTATAGTGCCCTGGCATCACAGCTCACAGTAACCTCAAACTCTTGGGCTCAAGCGAGTCTTTTGCCTCGGCCTCCCAAGTAGCTGGGACTACAAGCACCCGGCTATTTTTAGAGATGAGGTCTCCTCTGGCTCAGGCTGGTCTCAAATCTGTAAAGTCAGGCAATCCACCCACCTCAGTCTCCCAGAGTGCTAGGATTACAGGCATGAGTGCCCAGCCTCCAAATTTTCTAATTTGCAAAACTTTGAGCCTATCTCCACAGCTGACTATATTCTAAGATATGAGTGACTTTAAATGCAATTGCTGGAGTGTTGTCAAAGATGTGAAGAAAGAACTCTTATACACTGTGGGTGGGAAATGTAAAATGGTACAACCACTTTGGAAAAGTTTGGCACTTTCTTAAGAAGTTAAATATGTGCATAGCATATAATCTAGCCATTTCACTTCTAGGTACTCACCCAGAAGAAAGAAGGGCATCTGTCCATAGACTCATACACACATGATAAAAGCAACTTTATTTCAAATAGCCGAAAACCATAAACCACCCAAATGTTTATCAGCAGGTGACCAGACCATTGTGGTATATCCATATAACAGAACACTACTCAGCGATTAAAAAGAATGAACTGCATGGATGCAGCATGGATGAATCTCAGAATAATTCTTTGAGTGAAAGAAACCAAAGCGAGCATGTATTATACTATTAAACAGATACAAAGTTTTGAAAATATTCCTTACATGTTGGCCACCTCTTTGTAAAATCTGAAATGGGGGGGGGGGAGGGAACATTTGAGACACCCGGTAGAAACTAAACTGCAGTGACAGGAAGCAAATCGGTCATTGCCTGAAGACAAGGGAAGAGAAGGGGAGGAGTGCGAGGGATAGAGGAAACTTCGGGGTTGAGGAACATGTTCATTACCTTGGATTTGGAGTTTCACAGGTGTATGTATACACATGTCAACACTTATGAAACTATACCCATAAAATGTGCGCAGCTTATTAATGTCTGTTTCCAACTTTTAGGAAGGGAGCTATTTTGTCCCCAGTCCTTCTCAGGTCTAAGGAGTTTCTGCTCAAGCTCTCTCACCCCATCAGATAGTGCTGAATAAACACATCTAGTCTCTCCTTAACTAACTCCTTCTATGAGGGAGGAAGGCCTAGTCTAACTCATCAGAGCTGGACATGTATTTGGCCGTGTTTTACTAGAATGCCAGGTTACTTTGCCTCAAAAGTAAGCTTAACACTTCTGCTGCTGCCTACATACAGACCTAGCAGGCACTCGGCCAACTGCTGGGTTGCACTGCTCTCGGTCTCCTGACTGCCACCAGGCCCCCGGTGGCAAGGTTTCCCTGTCCATGAGGGAAGACCACCAATCCTCTCTGTCTTCTGGGATGAGCAAACTGCCCAGAGCCCTACACCAAAGGTGACTGAACACTCACTTTGCCAAGAACAAAGTGGGTATTTTGGTTTCTCTCTGGCTATCTGTTCTTTGTGTGTATACTTTTTATAAATCAGAATTTTGAAGGACAGGAAGGGTGGTTTTAGATCCCAAACTGCCACAGCTATAGCTGAATGTTCCATCACTAGGGACTAACAGAGTTGACTATATTTATTTTCTCTGAAGTGAGATACCAGAAATCATTTCCAAAGCCTCAGTCATGAACCACCTGGGCCTCCTACTCTTTGTCCTGAGGCTTTCATCTCTTTGACTCCTGCCAACCGCCTTCTTTAGTCCCCTCCAAACTTCACCCTCAGAAAATGAGCATCAATGCAATCACCACACTTCATAGAACTGATTAGAAAGTTGGCTGCTGAATACAGTCCCAGATGTTTAATATCATTTTGAATCTTTGGCCAAATCATCCTCATGTTTGCTTGCAAAAGGTTTTCCTGCAAGTGACATTTTAAGGGTTGAAGACTTCAATTTATGGGCTCTCCAACAAACCTACTCTCTGTTTCCCATCTTCCCACTGAAAAGGCATTAATTTATCTCATTTGGAACTGATTTACCAAACTGGAATTTGGCATCACCCTGTTGGCTTGCTCTAAGAACCACAGCAGGAAGCAGCCCTACGGAAACCACCAGTGCATATACTGGAGGGATGCCATCCACCATGGCACAGGGAGTGTCATTTATGGGACACCCAATAGTTAAATTCCTCAGGGCTCCGCTTCAGATAATTGAGTCTTTTCTGAGCAAAGCATTCTCGACTTTTTTCTCATGAGACTAAGGCTGTTCGTATTATAACTTACAACTATTCACATTTTCCCTTTTGCTTTGACCAGTAGGTGATCGGGAGTCCCAAATCATTCTTCCTCTGGCAACAAGGAACTTCTTTGTTTTTACATGTAACCTTATTTCCCTGCCCTGGTACTCCTTTCATCTAGATTTCTACACTTCTTAATATCTTTTTAATATTACAATTATCTCTAAAGTAAGTTGTCTCAACTTACTTTGGAATAAAGGTAAATTCTTACCTTAGAATGTTCCATATTTCTAACCTCTCTGGATATAGCTTCTAAATTCAGAGGAAGGGGGAAGAATCCTATAACCCTAATTCACAAGCATTTAGCTCTTTTGTATCCTATTTTCACTAATCAATAATTTACCCTATAAAAACAGAACAGCCCCCAAGAGACATACAAATATTCACCTGCATATCCCAAAAGAGACTCTAACAGCTACTATTACATTTCTTCATCATTCTTCTGTTTTAGCAGGTTACGCCCACGTGCTCCTGGTCTAGTGAGTTAAATTTCTGCCATCACTACTAGAAGATGCCCACCTTTACCTTGCTCCTCCCCCTTGCTGGCACACCCAAACAGCCCAGCTCTTCTTCCTCATGTCCCCCTACCCATAAAGTGACTGGGTGTCCAACAGGGAGATACATTTAGGGGCCAACCAAGCCTAACAGAGAAGTACTTCTACTATCCTTCTTGAACTAGCTTAGAAAACAAAACATGACTGGATACCTGCTCAAATGATAGAACTCCAAAAACAAGACCTTAAAAAGGCCCAAAACAGGCTCAGCACCTATAGCTCAGCAGCTAGGGCACCAGCCACATACACTGGGCTGGCAGGTTTGAACCCAGCCCGGGCCTGCCAAACAAAAATGACAACTACAAAAACAACAACAACAAAAAAAAAAAAATAGCTGGGGGCAGCACCTGTGGCTCAAGGAATAGGGCACAGGCTCCACATACCAAAGGTGGGGGGTTCAAACACAGCCTAGCCAAAAACTGCAAAAAAAATAAATAAAATAGACAGGCATTATGGTAGGCACCCATAGTCCCAGCTACTTGGAAGGCTGAGGCAAGACAATCACTTAAGCCCCAGAGTTTGAGGTTGCTGTGAGCTATGACGTCACAGCACTCTACCTAGGGCAACAGAGTGAGACTGTCTTAAAAAAAAAAAAACAAGGCCCAAAACAAATGAACACACACACACACAGAGTAAATCCACAAGCTACTGAAATAATGAAAGGCATTACACTAAAATAAATAAACAGAAAGTTGATGTTAAAACCATAAAGGTTCTCACTTGGGAGGAAGAGAGAGAAACTGACAGCAGACAGGCAGATTCAAAGTCTTCCTAAAGACTTCTACTTCAATTATTTCACTGACGCAGGAAAATAACCTGCCAGTAACAACTCCTGAGTTCTTGGAAGGTAGCATAAAGATATTGTTAAGAGTATAAGGCTGTGGTAGTGTTCATATTAACACAGAATATTCTGAAAAGGTATATAAGAAACTGACAATAGTGGCTCACTTGAGGGAGAAACTGGGCATGGGGTGAGAGGAAGATATTTTTTACTATGTAACCTTCTGTATCACATGAATTTTTATGAATCCCCCTTTATGGGTAGGGGGATGTGAGGCTGTCCTGCATTTTCAAATATATAAAAGCAAAAAGAACCTGGAGTCAGCAAAACCTGAGTTCGATTCCTACCACTGCCAACTCCTTGAAGGATATAAAAATCTATCTGAGAGAAAAGCTTTAAACTCCTTAAAGCAGGAAATAAAACCCACCAATTTAAGAAGTTCCGTTCACTCGGGAGTCCTGAGCTGAAAAGCAGCCTCCCCTCACCCCGCACCTATAAGATAAAATGAAGGAGGACTGAAAGATAAGCAAGAAACTCTAAGGCTGACAGATCTAATTTTCTCCTCTTGCAGGGCTTCACAAACTCTAATGTGCACAGGAATCATCCGGGGATCTTATTAAAATGCAGCTTCTGACTCAGCAGGCCTGAGTCTCTGCATCTCTAACAAGCTCCTAGGTGATGATGAGGCTGCCAGTCCACGGACCACATTATGAGTAGCAAGGTCCCACGGTCCCCAGGTACTGTTTCTTAGCAATGGCAGTGTTGAGAGATTCAGATCACAGTAATGTTCTCTCTCCTGGTAACCAGCTGGCCTTCTAAATCAATGGTTCTCAGCTGAGGTTGACTGTGCCCCCTAGGGACACTGGGCTATGTCTGGAGACATTTTCACCTGTTGCAACTGCAGGGGGGAGGGTGCTACTTTATCTAAGGCCAGGGATGCTGCTAAACATCCTGCAAGTCACACAACAGCCCCCACCACCGAGAATCATCTGGCTGCAAGCATCAACAGTGCCAAAATCGAGAAACTCTAGTCTAAATCAACAATCAACAGAAAACAGGGCCCATTCTGAGTCTTCTCACCTCATTATTCCCAATTTTAGAAGTGGGCCATCAATCCAGTTTGAGATATGGGGAGAGTAAAAGGATGCTGGATGTGGGGAAGGAATCACCAGGTCACAGAGTCTATGGTCTGTGTTTTGTTTAAAACCAAGCATATGTGTGTGGTTCAGTAAACCAGGGGGAGGTCTGTAACTATTAAACTTCCTACCATTTTGAGGTACAGCAATTTAACAGAACCAGGTTCTATTCAAGTAAAAGACGAGTTAGCATCTTAGACTCTAAACTCCATGAAGCCAGGACCATATCTGACCTACTATAGCACTTAGCACATTGTAACTACTCATATATAAATTCAAAAGTCACTGCAATTCTGGGTCTTAAGTAGACCCAGAAATTAAACCACTCTCTAGTGTGACACAGTTTATTCTTTGCCATCATCACTAACATTATAACTGATAACGAGTAGCTATGCTAAGGCACATACGGTATGGAAAGCACAGACTTTGTAATCACACAGACGTCACCCCAAATCCACTCTTCTCATTCACTTTATCATATGACCTTGGACAAGTTACAACAATATTCACATCTGTAAAATGGGTATGATAATTCTTATGTTAGATAGAACAGTTTTGAAGTAATATAGTGTGATATACATGAATACCTAGTGGTTGGTATAGAACAGAGGCTCCCTAAACAATATTTCCTATCATAGTAAAGCACTAGAATAAAAAACCCAGAGAGCTATATGGTGCTTATTTCTACACACAAAAACATATATAAGAATTTCACCTGCAGCTAGGCAGGCATAAAATCCCTCTCCATTAACCCAAAGGCTATCATCCCTCAGGTTATTGAAGAACCACAAGATCACACGCCAGAGGTAGCCATCCAGGCTGGGCAGCAAAAAAAACCCAGCTACACACACACATAAATAAAAGACAAATATTTCAAAGGGGAGTATCTCACTGTGTCATCAGCATGGGAACACCACTGAGTCACTACCAGATAGATCACAATGAAATGTACTCTCTGCTAACAAATGCTGAGGACTTAGAGAATCAGAATAATTTTTTAAGAATCGTGTCTTTTGAACAACTCAAAGCCTGTGTCATAAGTAACAGACAAGAAAAATATCTAGACTATTAGCCATAAATGTTCTAGGAAGTAATCCATAATCACTTCTCACTGTTCAGACCTGGCAGTACTGGATGAAGGGTACAAGCGTACAGGCACCATTGATATCACTATGTCTTGGGGGAAGATATTTTAGAAAACTTAAAATAGAAAAGACGACCAGACAGCACAAGTTTCCCACTGACGGGAGCAGATACATGATGCCAGTCAAGGCAGATGTAAACTCAGAGCTATGAAAGAAGGGCTCTGATTGAGTTCAGGTTTCCAGAAACCCAGAAAAATCAGCCTGGGTACAACCAGAATCCTGCCCAGCATCTGAAACATCACCCATATTATAAAGCCCAGGGCCACTACTATGGTTAAGAAACCTCCCATTGAAACTTGCAAAGCAGCCTCGAAATCAAGATAATAAATAGGCAGTTAAAAACCCAACTTTGTGTGAGGCTAGGAAAGAAACATCAGAATAATGGGTGCTTCGTGACCCATGAACGTGGCAGTAACTCATCACAGAGCTTTTGACATTCTGGAAGAATAAGTATCCCCTGAACTGGGTCAGACACCTGCTTCCTGTGGTACTGCCCACAGCAGTCCCAAGGGGCAGGACCCAGGAGGGAACAGAAGCTCTGTCTAACCTCAGTGTCAAAGCCAAGGCATGTCCTAGTTTCTCTCAGTAGCTACTCCCAGTGCTGTCATTCATAAATTTGCTCAGACCCTTCTTAAATTGCATTTATATATCCTGCCAGGACCACCTCTTGAGATAACGAGTTTTAGAAGATTATTACCTGCTGTGTTAAGCAGTACTTCCTTTCATTGGTTACAACAAGAAAAAGAAGAATTAGGGGTGAAACAGCAGAGAGGCTAATGTTGCTTTCATCAGAGGACAATCTCTTGTTGTGGGAAGTGGAAATATTCAACAGCCTGGAAACCACAAGCCATTTAAGTAGTGACCATGAACTTGGAAAACTTAATGACTTCAAGTGTTTTGGTGGATGAAAGTCACTCAACATGTGTTTATGAAAAACAGGACTGGACAAAGGCATAATTTATGTTAGAGTTACCTAGTTAGAAAATAGCTCACATGGCATGAAGTCCAGCAATGTTTTCATTCACAAAACTCTGAGTTGACTGTAAACATGCAGGGATCAGAGGATAATATAAAACAGAAAAATCTGCTCGTAAACACTGAAATTAATACCATGCCTCTCTGCATAGTTAGGAATGCCACACAACCACCAGGAAAAGGCACTACCACTCCTCGGTGGGCATGAGGATCCCACCCACTGATTGAGCTATGCTAAATGTCTAAGCTAGTCCCATCAAATCAAACACTCTAACTACAATATGGTTCCCTGGATTGATCCTAGAACATAAAAGAAACATAAATAGGAAAACTGGCAAAATCTGAAAAAAGTCTACAGTTCCGTTAACAGTAATGTACCAATATTAACCCAGTTCTGACAAATGTGACACAGTTATGTAAGAGGATAGCATTAAGGAAAACTACATGAAGGCATGCAGGGACGCTCTGTACTGTCTTTGCAACTGTTCTATAAATCTAATATTATTCCAAAATAAAAGGTATATTCAAATTAAAAGAATTTTTTTAAGAAAATACATTTCCTGAGTCTTCAGAGCCACTATACTGGGAGTTGAGAGTCAAATAAAAACCACTAAATTTTTTTTGAGAGAAGTTTCACTCTGTCGTGCTCGGTGGAGTACCACAGCGTCAGCCTAGCTCACAGCAACCTCAAACTCCTGGACTCAAATGATCCTCCTGCCTCAGCCTCCCAAGTAGCTGACTACAGATGCCTGCCAAATGCTTGGTTAAATTTTCTATTTTTAGTATAGACAGGGTCTCACTCTTGCTCAGGCTGGTCTCAAACTCCTAAGCTCAAGCAATCCTACCCACCTCAGCCTCCCAAAATGCTGGGATTACAAGCTGCACCTGGCTAATCACCAGGTTTTTAAAAATTAGGATTCAATTGGGTAAGGTGAATTCCATGATATGAATTGGGGGTCTGGAAGGGAACATGTGTTAAAGAGAAGGAGCTACTACATGGGTATTAGAATGAGGAAAATTAAGCCGATAGCCACAGAAGTCATGGTAAATCCAGTATAACCAGCCCTCTATATCATGAGTTCCGTATCCATGATTCAACCAATCATGGGTTGAAAATACTCAAAGAAAAAAGAAAACAATAAAAATAACAATGCAACAATAAAAAAGTATAAAGAACATGGTTTAATAACTATTTACATAGTATTTATATTGTCTTAGGTCTATACGTAACCCAGAATTTTTTGTTTTTTAAGAGATAGGATCTCTCTGTGTTGTTGTCCAAGCTGGAATGCAGTAGCATCATCATAGCTTTCTGCAGCCTCTAATTCCTGGACTCAAGCAATTCTTCTGCCTCAGCCTCCCAAGTAGCTGGGACTACAGATGCATGACACCATGCCTGGCTAATTTTTTAATTTTTTGTACAGAGTTGGAGCCTTGCTCTGTTGCCCAGGCTGGTCTCAAATTCCTGGCCTCAAGCAATCCTCCCTCCTCAGCCTCCCAAAGTACTGGAATTACAGGTATGAGCCACACCATGCCTGGACTAGAAATGATTCAAACCATACAAAAGGATGTGCATAGGTTATATGCAAATACTACACCAATTTATATAAGGGATTTGGGCATCCTTGGATTTTGGTATTGGGCAGAGATCCTAGAACCAATCTCCAGGATATTTTATTGTTGCATGAACACTGAATGGCAACTGTATGGGGGCAACATACAGGAATATGACTATAGTAGCCCATCACCATATTACTTTATCCCAAAGATAATCATGGCCTTTCAAAAGATGGGCCTTGTAATAGTCAGCATGAAGCACATTCTACACAGACACCCCTCCTCTCTATAACCACTATCTCATTTACAGAACAATAGCTAAACTTGTAGACCCAATAGGACTAAAATCTATAAACATCCTGAAAGAAAAATACTAGAACAAATGTACGAATTCTGACATAATACCAAAAGCAACATCAAGGTGACCAAAACAAAAATACAGTACAGCAGTGGGGGGGGCGCCTGTGGCTCAGTGGGTTGGGTGCCAGTCCCCTATAGTGAGGGTGGCAGGTTCACCCAGCAAAACTGCAACAACAACAACAACAAATATAGTACAACAAGTCCTCAAATAACATAATTTTACTCAACATTTCCTGATAATCCTGATAAGAAAAAAAAGTCAATTCCCAGGTGAGGCCCCCCATCTGGGTTGAGTCTGCATGTTCTCCCCATGTCTGCGTGAGTTTTGTCTAGGCACCATTTTTCTCCCACATCCCAAAGATGTACACGTGAGGTTCACTGGCACATCTAAATTGTTCCGGGGGCGGTGTGAACACCTGTGATGGGGTGGCATCCTCATCAGAGCTGGTTTCCACCTTGTGCCCTGAGCTCCCTGGATAAGCTCTGTCCATCTGTAACCCTAAACTGGAATAAGTGGGCAAAGGGTTATCTCGCTAGTTTTTATTAATCTTTCTAAACTGTGCATGGAGCTCACATTTATTTTAATGTTTAATATTAGAAGTGTTTTGGTCTTCATTTAAAGGTTTAGTGATGCTTTTGTGGCCAAACACATGCCATGGGAACTTAACACTTCTTTGTATCAATTAGCCTAAAGCCGCAGTTTTTAAGAACTTATCAGCTACATTGAGTGAAGACTCACTACAGTTGTCTATTATCTGAAGTTTTGCTTCCTATGGTTTCAGATACCAGCAGTCCATCACAGGAAATACTTTGCAAAAAAGGGACCACATTCTTTCTTTTATTAACTTTTATTATATAGTATACTGTTATAATTGTCCTTTTATTAATAGTTGTTGTTGTTAAGCTCATCCTAAAATTATTTATAATTTAAACTTTGTGACTACCATGTCTCTATAGTAAAAAAACACAGTATAAATAGAGTTTGGTACTATCTAAAGTTTCAGGCATCTACTGAGGGTCTTAGAAAGTATCTCCCGGCTCGGCGCCTGTGGCTCAATCGGCTAAGGCGCCAGCCACGTACACCTAAGGTGGCGGGTTCGAATCCCCAGCCCAGGCCCACCAAACAACAATGGTAGCTGCAACCAAAAAATGGCCAGGCGTTGTGGCAGGTGCCTGTGGTCCCAGCTACTTGGGAGGCGGAGGCGGGAGACTGGCTTGAGCCCAGGAGTTGGAGGTTGCTATGAGCTGTGATGCCATGGCACTCTACCCAGGGGGATAGCTTGAGGCTCC
>CAUYQV010143114.1:0-24669 GCA_963574575.1 Galagoides demidoff
TTTTTTTTTGAGACAGAGCCTCAAGCTATCCCCCTGGGTAGAGGGCCATGGCATCACAGCTCACAGCAACCTCCAACTCCTGGGCTCAAGCGAGTCTCCTGCCTCAGCCTCCCAAGTAGGTGGGATCACAGGTGCTCACCACAACGCCCGGCCATTTTTTGGTTGCAGCCATCATTGTTGTTTTGGCAGGCCTGGGCTGGGGATTCGAACCCGCCACCTTAGGTGTATGTATGTGGCTGGCGCCTTAGCCGCTTGAGCCACAGGCGCCGAGCCAGTATTTGATATGTTCTATGTACGTTCTAAAGTTTTTCTTGTGTCATCTAGCAAAATTTTCACTGGCTCACTACTTAGCAAATTTTGGCTGTAACAAACCCCTTTATTCTTCTATAATCTGAACACCAGACATAAAGGTGTTACATGTTATCAAGAGTTTCTGAAATGAGGGTACCATAAGTGTCTGAATGCATGTTGAGATTTGTTGGTGTTCTATAGCAAAGGTGTATTAAACTCACTTCAGAACAATAATAGAAAGAACCCTGAATTTGGGTCCAGAAGATGTGGTTACTTTCAAACTCCCTGTCGTAAGTATAACATTATCTTGTTAAAATTGCTGTGTCTACTTCACAAGATTAATTATGAATGCAATTGATAGTTCATGCAAAAAAAGGAAAATAATAACTTGTACCAATGCAAACATTTTAGTGTTATGTTTCCTCATCTGTGGCATATCTAAATGTAGTATTCCTTTATCACCTTGGTATCTACTATCTGACATTTCACCAATGAAGGAGAGAATAAAACTACGTGGTCTTGACAATTATGAAGAAGTGCTACATACCTCATAGCTGAGTATGACTGAGGTCACCTTTGAAGTATTACTTTTGGGAAACTATGCACCAATGCCAGTGGCTAGTCCATCCTTCACAGCAATTTTGGAGCTCTTTTTCTGTTGTGGCCCTCAAAGCTGTTGTTGTATTACCCCTGATGTCCTGAATGTCATCAAAATGTCTTCCTTTCAATATTTCCTTTCTCTTCAGGTACAGAAAAAGTCACTGCAGGGCCAGATCAAGTCAGTAGGGATGGTGTTCTAATACAGTAATTTGTTTACTGGCTAAAAACTCCCTTACACACAGTGGTGCCCTGTGAGCTGGTGTGTTGTTGTGATGCAAGAGCCATGAGTTATTGGCGAAAAGTTCAGGTTGTTTTGTCTTTTTCGTGCATCCTTTTCAGCACTTCCAAATAATAAACTTGGTTAACTGTGCAGCTGGTACAAATTTATAATGAATAATTCCTCTGATATCAGAAAAGTTGGCAATATTGTTTTGGCTCTTGATTTAGACTGGTGGAACATTTTTGGTTGTGGAGAATTGGCACTTGTATCATGCACTTTGATGCTTTGTTTCGGGGTCATATTGGTACACCCATGTTTCATCACCATGAAACATAACTCTTCCTTTGTTGTTCATTGGTGAGCTCCTTCAGAACCATTTTTGCACACAACTTTTTCTTTTTTTTGAGACAGAACCTCAAGCTGTCCCCCTGGGTAGAGCGCTATGGCATCACAGCTCACAGCAACCTCCAACTCATGGGCTCAAGCAATTCTCCTGCCTCAGCCTCCCAAGTAGCTGGGACCACAGGCGCCCGCCACAACACTCGGCTGTTTTTTTGGTTGCAGCCGTCATTGTTGTTTGGCGGGTCCAGGCTGGATTCGAACCCGCCAGCTCAGGTGTATGTGGCTGGCGCCTTAGCCGGTTGAGCCACAGGTGCCGGGCCACACACAACTTTTTCATGCCAAGATTTTCAGTAAGATCTTCCTGTTTTTCTATCAATGTTTACTTAGTCTGCTATGCTTCTCACAGTCAGCTGACTATGTTGATACATAATCTGATGAGTTTTTGCAATGCTTTTGCCATTACTGCTCATTATTGGCCTCCCAGACTTCTCTTCATAAGTGACACTTTCTCTCTCCTCAGAAAAATGTTTAATCCATTTGTATAATGTTTAATCCATTTGCTGTTTTCTTCATGGTATTATCCCCATTAACTTGGACTAACACATCCCTGATTTCACTTCCACCCTTGACAAGTTTAACAGGAAATTTATGAATGTTTGTTCATTGCTCCAATTCAAGCTCTGACATTCTTGGGAGGGCATGCAAAAACATGCAGCAGCAATAATGAACACCACTGAGCAAGACACCACCACAATTTGACATGAATACAGCTGTGAGACACTGATATACCCATATTAAGAAACCTTACCAAGTTGTTTGCACAGTACTGCCCATGTAAACACACCATTGTCAAGTACATGAACTTAATTGTCAGATCTAATATGTTTGTTTTCACAGTTGTTGGCTTGTAACCCCATAACTCCTTTGTTGTAGTCTTTTGTTACAATGTTAGAGTACTTTAGGCCTCAGGGAACAGAATTTCTCTGACTGTTTTTTTTTTTTATTCTCCTTTTACCTAAACAAGGCAGGACTCTATAATCTGATTCTGAATCATAAGACCCTCATTTCAGAGAGTTTGCCTCATGCCCTAGAGAAGGGAATGCTGTACAGAGGCGCCAGAAAAACCTGAACAGATAGGCCTTGTTTTTTTTTTTTTCCAGTTTATTAGTATTAAATCCATATCCTTTTTGATTAATCACATTTTGACACAGTTTATTCATGCATCAGTCATGTTTATACAATGAAGTCTCCGTGAAAGGCCCAAGAGGCTAGGGTTTGGAGAGCTTCAGATGACTGAACATAGTTCCTGGAGGGTAGTGCCAGCTGGAGAGGGCATGGAAACTTCATGCTCTTCTCCCATACCTTGCCCTACACATTTCTTCATCTGTATCCTTTGTAATATCTTTTATTATAAGCCAGTTTTCCTGAGTTCTGTGAGCCACTCCAGCCAATTAATCAACCCAAAGAATCATGGAACCCCCAGCCAGATGCCACTCAACTATGTTTCAGAGGTCAGACTTGTGACTGGTGTCTAAAGAAAGCAAAGGGACAGTTTTGGGAACTGAGCTCTCAACCTGTGGGATCTGATACCATCTCTAGGTAGATGGTATTAAAATTAAATTAGAGGACACCCAATTATATTCATTGCAAAATATGAATTGTTGCTGGGGAGAAGTCCCCCATATTTAGTAACAGAAGTCTCTGTGTGATTGCTGTGAAGGAAGAAAACCACAGTTTGAATTCGTGTTTTTTACACTCAGAACTGCCTTTTTGGAACACTTTCATTTTCATCATTTCAGTTGGAAAACAGGGAAAGGAGAGGTGAGCAGTGACATCAATGCCAGGTAGTAGATGCCTGAGCAATGCCCATCATTGGTTTCCTATTTATGTAGCATTTGGGAACTTGATATTTGGGGGTTTTATAGTATTACCATTGTCAGGTATGATATTTTGATAACAATGCTGAGAGGACGTGAAGAGCATACAGTGCTACCTCTTCCAGACTAAGTGACAAGCTATTGGTTTATCTTCATAATTGTCTTTCTACTGGAATTTTATTGGCAGAAGTGGGATAATACAGTGATGCAACTATAGTAATTGTGCATATTAAGTACTGTTAAGGGTATTTAAATCTTTTCATGGGGTGATGCCTATGGCTTGAGTAGGGCGCTGGCCCCATATATCAGGGTGGTAAGTTCAAACCTGGCCCCGGTCAAAACTGGAAAAATAAAACTCTTTTCATGAGATGTATATATGTGCTCTGGTAACACTTACCTTTTACCTGAATTTTGAAGACAGTTTATGCTATAATAATTTGTTGGAATGATAGTTATGCCAGTTATCCTGGTTCTTGAGCTTGCCTTCTACAAGGTAAAATCATACTAATCTGTATTTTGATAGAATGATTCCTCTTCTGTAAGCGAATACAGAAACATAATTATAGTGTTAGTCTGTTGAGGTGAATACATTGGGTTTTGAGACTAGAAGTTGGTTATTAATTACAAAGTATCTCCTATTTGTTTTAGACATTGGCTAGATTTCATCATATGGTATTCTGAAAAGGATGACATGATAGGAAGAATATGCATACTTTTTTATTTTTGAGACAGAGTCTCTGTTGCCCTGGGCAGAGTACCGTGGTGTCATAGTTCACAGCAACCTCAAACTCTTGGGCTCAAGCCATCCTCCTGTCTCAGCCTCCCAAGCAACTGGGGCTACAGGTGCCCACCACAGTGCCTGGCTACTTTTTCTGTTTTTAGTAGAGTCAGAGTCTTACTCTGGGTCAGGCTGATATCAGATTCCCGAGCTCAAGCAGTCCACCCACCTTGGCCTCCCAAAGTGAATTTTTAGTATTTTGTAAAATTAAGAAAAACAGAACAGTTAAAATTTTATTATTTGAAAGAAACGGTTGAATAGATGCAGCAGACACACCTAAGATGAGATTATCGCCAGTGTGGAAAACTGAACATAGCTGAATTTTGTGGCAAATGAGTGAGAAGTGTATTTAGTTGTATTCTTGTTTGGGTATAGCAGCAAGCAAACAAGTTTTTTTTTTCCTAGCACTAAGATGGGAATATGATGATCCAATAGACTTACCTTTTTATCAATCTGTTGTAAGTTTCCAAGGAGAAAAAAAATTTTTTTTGGCTTGGCACCTGTGGCTCAAGCAGCTAAGGCGCCAGTCACATACACCTGAGCTGGCAGGTTCGAATCCAGCCTGGGTCTGGCACACAATGACAGCTGCAACCAAAAAATAGCCAGGCATTGTGGCGGATGCCTGTAATCCCAGCTACTTGGAGGTAGAGGCAGGAGAATCGCTTGAGTCCAGGAGTTGGACGTTGCTGTGAGCTGTGATGCCATAGTACTCTACCCAGGGTGATAACTTGAGGCTCTGTCTCAAAAAAAAAACTTTTTTTTTTTTTCAGGAGAACTTTAAATCTATTTTAATTCTCAGTGACGAATTCTCTTCTAGAGAATTAAGATAATCAAATAGTCACCTTCTGACTATGTGTAGTATTACTAATATAGGAGGAAAGAAGTTAGTCTTGAAGTTTAGAATAGTTAACAGACTCCTTAAAGAAATACTTTTAATATTTTTGCCAAAGTACCTTAATAGCAGAAAAGAGTTGATGCATTTAAGATACTGAGGTTAGGATGGTGTCAGTTTTTGTCATTATTATGGTTTATCTTGTAGTTCTTCTGTTACCATGATGTAAAATTATTTCAGGATGACATGCCATGGCTCTGCTCTTTATAATACTCTTGTTACTGTACCACTCTTTTATTTATTTATTTTGAGACAGAGTCTCACTATGTCGCCCTCAGTAGAGTGCTGTGACATCACAGCTCACAGCAACCTTAAACTTGTGGGCATAAGTGATTCTCTTGCCTCAGCCTCCCAAGTAGCTGAGACTATAGGCACCCACCACTACGCAGGACTATTTATTGATAACAGTTGTCATTGTTGTTTAGCAGGCCCGGGCTGGGCACAATCTGCCGACCTTGGTGTATGTGGTCGGCACCCTACCCACTGAACTACGGGCTCCATCTATTTTATTTATTTATTTTTTTCTATTGCAACAGAGTCTCACTTTGTCACCCTTGGTAGAGTGCGATGAAGTCATAGCTCACAGCAACCTCAAACTCCTAGGCTCAAGCGATTCTCTTGTCCCAGCCTCCCAAGTAGCTGGGACTATAGGCACCTGCCACAACACCTGGCTTTTTTTTTTTTCTTTTGCAGGCCCAGGTCAGGTTCAAACCCACCAGCCCCAAAGCATGTGGCCAGCACCCTAACCAATGAGCTATGGGCTCCCAGCCTATCACTCTTTTCTTAAGAAAGAAGACTAACTTGTTTTTCTCAAATGTTTTAAAAGAGCATTTGATTGAGATTCTAGATCGCTTTTTCACATAATGAGAAGCTGTTTTTGACTAAGAAAGATGTAAGAGAAGGTATTATCACTATGTCCAGACTACAGGGTATGACTTTTATAGAAAACTGAAAAGAACTGGTTCTTAAATGTTTGTATGAGGCAGACTTTATTGGAGTTCTGATACTATTTATTTAAATACTGTGGAATGTCTGCTAGACACAAAGGCTTTAGTAGAATTGATACTTTTTCTTTTATGAGTTGGTTCAGCTAGTATTTATATGTCCTTGTTTCATTAAACCATCATCGTGTTCTATGCTGTGTTATCTGAAGGAACCAGTTAGGAGACTTTTTCCAGCTTTAGCTGATTGGCTTTCTTAAAGATGGTATTTTATGAATTCTTTAGGGCAGGCTTACTGGTTCACAATTAAAACCACATAGGTTACTTGTTATGTAGAATAACTAGGTATTGGTACACATCATAAAGAGAATTCTGAGAAGAGTAGTTAATGGAAAAAGCTTCATTAATGGGTATTTGTAGGTGATTTATAAGGAAGCATTCTATGGGGAAGAGTATCTCCAATTTTGTTGGCTAGATAAATCTAATATCACTAGAGCTGAATATTTTTGTTCTTTGGTGGGGGCAGTATAATCTTTTTAACTGGCATTTTTTTTAAAAATTAAGGCATAATATATTCAGTAAAATGTACAAATCTACAGCTCAGTGAATGTTCACCTATGTATTTGTGTAATATTCCACTAGCTTTTTTAAAAGCAAGCAAGCAAAATACATTGAATTATAATTATTTGTTTTAAAAAAAATTTTTATTCTTATAAATATATGTTCATATAGAAAATTGACTTACGAAAAAAGTCACCTGTAATCCCAATGGGCTTGGTGCCTGTGGCTTAAGTGGCTAAGGTGCCAGCCACATACACCTAAGGTGGCAGGTTTAAATCCAGTCTGGGCCCTCCAAACAACAATGACAGCTGCAACCAAAAAATAGCTGGGCATTGTGGTGGATACCTGTGGTCCCAGCTACTTGGGAGGCTGAGGCAGGAGACTCGCTTGAGCCCAGGAGTTGGAGGTTACTATGAGCTGTGATGCCACAGCACTCTACCCAGGGTGACAGCTTGAGGCTTTGTCTCAAAAAAAAAAAAATAAAGAACTCTAATCGTACTGTGTATAATCACTTATGTATTAAGTTATTAATTTTTTTTTTTTTTTTGAGACAGAGCCTCAAGCTATCCCCCTGGGTAGAGTGCTGTGGCATCACAGCTCATAGCAACCTCCAATTCCTGGGCTCAAGTGAGTCTCCTGCCTCCGCCTCCCAAGTAGCTGGGACCACAGGCGCCCGCCACAACACCCAGCCATTTTTTGGTTGCAGCCATCATTATTGTTTGGCAGGCCCGGGCTGGGGATTTGAACCCGCCACCTTAGGTGTATGTGGCTGGCGCCTTAGCCGATTGAGTCACAGGCACCGAGCCTTAAGTTATTATTTTGTGAGTGACCAAATATGTTCTAGGTATTTGAGTTGCTGGGGACTTAGAAATAATTAGACGGACAAAATGCCCTTTGAGAAGATTATACTTTAATTGGGGGAAAAAGACATAAGAAACATACTGTATGTCAAGTTTTGATAAGCTCCCTGGGGCAAAATAAAAGAAGTAAAGGGAATAGGGAATTAGGGAGTCCCGGAAGAGAAGAGGAAAAGACCTATGGGTTTTGTTTTTTTTTTTTGAGACAGAGCCTCAAGCTATCACCCTGGGTAGAATGCTGTGACATCATAGCTCGCAGCAACCTCCAATTCCTGGGCTCAAGCCATTCTCCTGCCTCCACCTCCCAAGTAGCTGGGACTACAGGCACCTGCCACAAGGCCTGGCTATTTTTTGGCTGCAGCTGTCATTGTTGTTTGGTGGGCCTGGGCTGGATTTGAACCCACCAGCTCAGGTGTATGTGGCTGGCACCTTAGCTGCTTGAGCCACAGGCACCGAGCCTGTTTGTTTATTTTAAAAGACAGAATCTTGCTCTGTCATCCCAGGTAGACCACAGTGGTGTCATCAGAGTTCACTGCACCCTCAAACTCCTGAGCTCAAGTGATTCTCCTGCTTCAGACTCGGAAGTGGCTGGAAATACAAAGTTTGTGCCCCCATGCCTGGCTTATTTTTCTGTTTTTAGTAGGGACAGGGTCTCACTGTTGCTAAGGCTGATCTTTTGCTAAGTTAAAACTCCTGAGATTAAATGGTCCTTCCACCTCAGCCTTCCAGAGTACTAGGAGTACATATGTGATCTGCCATGCCTGGCTAGGAACTGCAATTTTTATACAGAGTGACCAGGGACAGCCTCACTGAGAAGGTTAACATTTGAGCAAAGATCTGGGGAAGAAAAAGGAAGATGATGGCCAGAGCTGAGGGAAAAGAACACCTTAGGCATAGCCTTTGAGGTGGGGACAGGGGACTGCCTCATGTCTTGAGAAACATTAGGAAGGCCAGTGTGGCTGGAGCAGAAGAGGGCAAGTGGCAAATAAGGGTGGAGAGGCAGCAGGAGCCGTATTCTGTAGTGGTTCTCCCTCCTGGCTACACATGGGAAACCACTGATGCTGGGCTGCCCATGGAGACCACTAATTCTGCTGGTGGAAGCCAATTTTCTAATGTGTAGCCAGGGTTGTGAAACACAGGTAGACAGCCTTTAGGCCATTTTAAGGACTTTGGTTTTTACTGTGAGTGAGATGGGAAACCACTGGAGGATTTTGAGGAATAAACTACCTGATGTAGGTTTTACTGTTTTAAAACTATGATAAAATTTTCCACACATGTAGGCAAGAACCTACCATCCCATCCACTTCGGTAGTCACCTGTGTCTCAGACTTGGCTTTATCCTGTCTACCTCTTTTTTCCCTAGAGTATTTTTTGTGCTGAGAAAAGAAGTAGGGCAAGGGCTGAAGTAAGTAACCCTCCATGTATTTTTTTCTTTGCATATAGATGCATGTTTATACTGTATCCACTAATTTATAAACTATTTTCATTTACTATATTGAACATATGTGCCACTGAATATTCAACAGCTTTGTTATTCGTGGCTACTTAGTATTCCATTAACAGGATATACCATAATTTTGATTTTATGTTATTAGGCATTTACACTTACAGCTATTTGTTGTAAACAATGTGATGATACATCCTTGAAGATAAACTTCTGTGTATATCCATGGTTATTTCCTTAAGGTAAATTAAGGATATACACAGAAGTTTAAATTCTTTTGATATGTATCAGTAAAGGGTCTTCCAGAAAGACTACTAATTTATACTTTCAATAGTTGCTTCAGAAACCGTTTTCTTAACTTCTCACTAACATTAAATTGTCATTAAAAATGATTTTTTCTAGACAGGTGGAGAAGTTTAGAAAAATGAACAACTCTACTGTCCTCTCCTTTAGTGGGTATAGTACCCACTATGTATTGACCTCATTAAGTTTATACATGTGGCATATATGAGATGTTCCTATGCATATGGTTTGAATGCTGAATTTAGATTCTCATTTTTTCACTATCTGGAGCAAAAATAAGGTTTTAAACAGCTTAGAAATGAATGTAGAAATTCACTGGGCTCAAATTGCCCAGAAATATATATATGAAGAGCTGCTCAGCCCACTAGTAATCAAGAATATGCAAATTAAAACAATGATGAATACCATTTCACGTCCCCTAGCTTGCCACAAATTAAAGATGTTACTTGAACATTACCAAGTGTTGGGAGGATATAACATAAGACTAGTAGGAGTGTAAATGGGTTCAAGTATTGTGAACAGCAATGTGGATTTATGCAGTGGTATATACTGTATGACTAGGAATTCTGTTTCTAGTGTACTTCTTGCATGTGTGCATAAGAAAACACAGGAAGATTGTTTATAATAGTGTAAAAGTGAATAATATGTCTGTCAGAGAATGGTTACAGAAAATACTGTGTTCATTCTCCACTAGAAATATATTGTGAACAACATATGTAATTTTTTTTTCTTTTCTTTTCTTTCTTTTTTTTTTTTTGAGACACAGCCTCAAGCTATTCCCCTGGGTAGAGTGCTGTGGCATCACAGCTTACAGCAACCTCCAACTCCTGGGCTCAAGCGAGTCTCCTGCCTCCGCCTCCCAAGTAGCTGGGACCACAGGTGCCCGCCACAACACCTGGCTATTTTTTTGGTTGCAGCCGTCATAGTTGTTTGGCAGGCCCGGGCTGGATTCGAACCCGCCACCCTAGGTGTATGTGGCTGGCGCCTCAGCCACTTGAGCCACAGGCGCCGAGCCAACATATGTAATTTTAAGTGTACTTTCAAAGTTCAAAAAAGGAAGCTGAAATCTGTATTAATATATTTTGACATAGTATATCCAAAGTACCATCTTTTACCACATGATTAATGTAAAAATTGAGATACTTTACATTTTTTCATACTATCTCAGAAATCCATCACATATTTTGCATTTAGAGCATATCTCACTTCAGATGTTTAATTTTCATTGGAAATACTTGATCTGAATTTAAATTCTATAAAATTTATTGGTAGAAAAAGTAGATTTATATACTCAGGTTATTCCTACATGAAGTTTTTTTTGTGTGTGTTTTTTTTAATGAGACAGAGCCTCACTTTGTCACTCTCGGTAGTGTGCCATGGCGTCACAGTCATAGCAGCTTCAAATGCTTGGGCTCAAGTGATCCTCTTGCCTCAGCCTCCCAAGCAGATGGGATTACAAGCGCCTGCCACAACCCCCGACTGTTGTTAGAGATGAGGTCTCACTCTGACTCAGGCTGGTCTCGAACTTGTGAGCTTAGGCAATCCACCCACCTCAGCCTCTCAGGGTGTTAGGATTGCAGGCATAAGCCACCACACCCAGCCCATGGAAATTTTTCAATAACTGAATTGAGTAGCATATAAAGTTCAAATTAATTCACTTTCTCAATTGTACTAGTTGAATTTCAAATGCTTCGTAGTCAGATGACTAGTGGGTACCATAGTGATAGCACAGTTCTATCATAATGTGTATTGTTACGTGGCAGTTATAACCTATATATAAAATAATGTGGGATCATTTAAATTTTGCTGTTTCAGTAAGAACTGGAGAAAACAGTGTGAGGTTTTGTTGTTTGTTTTGAGCAATTTCACATACTCATAATCATGTAAACAATATCATCCATGTACAGATTTTGCAAGTGTTAACATTTTGCCAAGATTCCTTCAGATCTTTCTCTTCAGACTTAGGCTTATTTACTATAATATTTGTTCAAATGTTACATGGATTGAGTATCTACTCATTTAGTTTGTAGCAGGTACAAAAGAAAAGTATATCTAAGAGTATTATTCATTGAAGGTGAGGTTAGAACTTAAACAACCTTTTGATATTTAATTCATTTTTTAAAAGTTTTTAAGAACTGGATGTCTATTAGGAAACCACTTATTTCAGATTTTCAATAATCCATCATTGTTATAATAAGAATTTAACCCTACTTATGAACAAGTAGCTACTTTCCTTACATTTCTCAGGTGTATACTGTCAGTTCTCAGAACTTAGCTTTATTTAGTGGAAATCATCTAGAAGAAAGAGATACTTAAAGTCTAATAAAATTTAAAATACAATTTTACTTTTTTTTTTTTATAAGACATGATTATAAGAGTGACTTTACCTAACAAATGCAATCAGTGTAATCTGGTTCCTTGTACCCTCAATGAATCCCCAACAATAAAAAAAAATTACAAATTTACTAATTTTAAATATGATTGTAAAAAATGTGATTTTAAGTGTAATATATCGGGCATACCTCCTGATAGCACCTAGTACTTTATCTGAAATGGATAGGGTATTAAATGGTTAGTAGGGACAAAGACTACATCACTTGGCATTTGTTATATGTAATAAATTAGTAAGCAGGGTTTTTGCAACATTGATAATGTTACTTAAATATGTATATTGAGTTGGCTTGCTTTTTACTCTAAATTTCAGTATATCCCTTAATACTTTTACTATGACTGCTGATTAAAGTTCCCAAAAGTAAATAAGTACTAAAATCTCCTTAAATAGGCTCGGCACCTGTGACTCAAGTGGCTAAGGCGCCAGCCACATATACCTGAGCTGGGCGTTGTGGCAGGAGCCTATAGACCCAGCTACTTGGGAGGCTGAGGCAAGAGAATCACTTGAGCCCAGGAGTTGGAGGTTGCTATGAGTTGTGATGTCACGGCACTCTACTCAGGGTGACAGCTTGAGGCTCTGTCTCAAAAAAAAAAAAAATTAAATTAAATCTCCTTAAATAACTAGTGCTATGGCCTATTGAAAAGACTGAAATTAATGAAAACTACTTTTAAAGTGAGAGACGATGTATAAGGAATATAAATGGTGTTGTTATTGTTTAAGTGTGTTTTAATTAATCTTAATTTTCACATGGAAATTTCTTATTTACTTGATTTTATTCAAATATGTCAATTAAGTAAAATACTTGATGTCATGAAAGTATTTTTGATGCCCAACTGTAACACAAACAATGATTTTTTAAAAAAGGTTCTTGTTTGAATATGCAATCATCTGATTAAAAGACCAAAGAATTTACATCTTACAATTTTTAAAAATCCTTCTGGAAGTTGTTTTTTAGTTGTTAATGTCGTATTTTAAGTCTATATATTCCTATTATAGCGATGTCACTTTACAATTTTGTATTTGCTATATTAAGTAACTTGCAAATTTAAAAAATATGCCTGTTATGTTTTGATTCATCACTAGATGGGGATCTTGCAGTATAACTGTGTTGGGTAGCCATTAGAAAAATCTTAGCTTTCCTCAAAGTGGTATGTGGTTTGTTATAAAGAACATTCTGTGCATAAGCAACCAACTGTTAAACATATAACATGGCAAAAGAAATATACAATTGGTAGTGTTCAGTTATAATCATTGAGCATCAGAATAGGTATTTTTCAATAAAATTTTCTTAAGAGGAGATGTGTATGAGAAGGGAGGGGTGAAATTTAAACCAATCCCCTGAGAATACCCTAGAATTACAATTCATATTAACTTTTAGAGGACAGTTCTTTTTTAGGAAGTTCCAGTGCTTGAGCTCCTACTTGTCTGAAGGCGTGCTGTGCTGCTTCACGATGGTGCTGGTTACATGTCAGGTGCTCACTAGTATCTCTATACTGCTTGACTTATCCTTGCTGTTGTCCTTTTGACTTTAACAAGGGCTGTTCACCTTCTCTTGCCACTTCATACTCTGAAAACAAACTGAAGGTAGAATGTTTTTGGTCTTACTTCCTGTTTTCTTCTAATCAAGGAAGGTATTTTCATCAGGAATCCAATGTGCCTTTAGTACTTCCACAGAAATCCATAATTAGGCAAATTTGGATTTCAGCACCCCTCTTGCTTTCCCTTTGTTCCTCTTTATGAATAATAAAAACACTTTGATACCATGTACTAAGTCAGCTGAGCTCTAAACTTTTTCATTTTAGCAATTTTTTTTTTAATTTTTTTTTTTTTTTTGAGACAGAGCCTCAAGCTGTCTACTGGGTAGAGTGCTGTGGCATCACAGCTCACAGCAACCTCCAACTCCTGGGCTCAAGCGAGTCTCCTGCCTCTGCCTCCCAAGTAGCTGGGGCCACAGGCGCCCACCACAATGCCCAGCTATTTTTTGGTTGCAGCCATTATTGTTGTTTGGTGGGCACGGGCTGGATTCGAACCCACCACCTTAGTTGTATGTGGCTGGCACCTTAGCCACTTGAGCCATAGGCGCCGAGCCCATTTTAGCAATTTTTAATGAAAGTTGTATGTAAGATTAATTTATTCCTGCATCTTTTCAATTATTTCTCCTTGAACTTGCCCTTTTCCTTTCATATTTGGTGAGATTTGGCTTTCTGTTCAAGATCTTTTTGCAGTCTTTGTCCAGTTTAAGCCTAGTAATAAGAACCAGCTTGCTGGGGTGAATGCCTGCGTGGACAGTTGTGCCATTAGCCTTCTTCCACTGCGCACAGTCAATGTCGATGACATATTTCTTCCTGTAAACTTGGACTACTTTGCCAATCTGCTGACCTTTATAGTGTCCCCAAACAACTTCAGCTTCATCATCCTCTGAAGGTGGGCATGAATCAAACATTTTACTTCTGTCTCAGCTCTTTGGAAAGAGTGGAAGACTTCATCTTCTTGCGAATGTGGGAAGGTGAGTTGAAACACCTTCGCAGGTCTTTGGTCAGAAGTCACAAAGGGATTGAGCTCTGTTTTGGCTGCTGCACCTTTGGCAGTGGCTGCAAAAGTAAAGAGAGGAGTTCCAAGCTCTTAACAATTACCATTTTGTGATTCTTCAGAAATGGCCCCTGAAGCATTCTTTTTCTCAGTGGTGTTATATAAGTGTAATTTCTCTACAATGCCATTTTAAAAGATATTTTAGTACCTGGTGCGAGTTAAAAAAAAATTAAATAGTTATTAAAAGATTATAAAGAAAAATAAAAGTCCTTAATCCCCTCCTTTTACCCACCCCCATCCCCAGAGGCAACTACTTTTAAAAATTCCCATTCTTATTTCCATTGGTGGTTGCCTCTGTATCTTACACTGCTCTTTTACTGCTGTTTCTTGATTAAAAGCTTTAGACATTAAGTCTTTATAGCAGAAAGTCAACTACGAATGAAATTTTTTCCGTTCCATATTTTTTTTTACAGCTCTTCCTCTTCCCACTCATCTCAATGCAATTATTATTACAAATCTCTCTATTGGTTAGCATTACACTTTTAAACCGGGACCCAGATATCTAATTGTGTGTACTATGGGGTAGTGTTATAAAGTAAATGAACAACCAGTGTGTAGCTTACCAGCCAGGAGTTCCAGATTACCACCAATCACATTTTGGGGGGAGGGGGGAGATGTTAATACAGAGTTAATTTTAAGTAAATCTTTCTTCAGCTATCACTTGTATAATTTTTTAAAAATTACAACTTTTTAAAAACAATCAGGAAACTTGTTTTATCACATAATAAGCCTGAAGGTAAGCTGATTCATGGGTTTAGTGACATCATCAAGGAACTAGGTTCTTTATTTTTCCATCTGTTATTATTAACAAAGAATGTTGGCTTTGTTCTCAGGCATGTTCCCCTCACAGTACTAAGATGGCTGTGTAAACATATTGTTGAAGAGAACATTCCTCTTTCCGTGTGTATTGTCTCTTTGTGACTGTACCTAGGAGCTTCCAGCCAATTTTTCTTGGCTATTTCATTTGACCAGAATTGCTTTAGAGACCCATTCCAGACCTAACTTCCGGCCAACAATGGGATTGCCACAGTTGCCTCATAGGTGTGTGAAGGAGGGTAGAGTAGTCAAGGTTTGGTGGGGGAGCAGCAAGAACAGCAAGATGGAATATTTGGTGGATAATCATCAGCCAGCTCTGTCTGCAACAATGTTAGACTCTGTGGAAATTAGTACCAACCTTGTTTCTAACGTTTCTGTCAGGCTACTTTGTTTTGAAAAATTAAGTAGAGAGCCAAGGGATTATTTGAAACCATAATCTTTTTTATACCCCCTTTGCTGTACTAGCCATTTAAATATATCTGGAAAGGACATTTGTAACCTAGGCATTAAAGGTAGGCTAGGAAATGTATAATTTCTTTCTTCATGCCTTGAATTTGACTATTTATTAGATCCGTATGTTTGCACCTTCTTGGAAAGATTTATTGAGTAATCATATATTTGCAACAGTTTGGACTTTAGTAGCTGTTTTTAAATAGCATTATCACTGACTTTTTAAAAATCTATCTGAGTGACAGATGTTAATGTTCACTTTTTTTCTAGATCTATGCCTTATGTATCTTCTGACAAAGTCATCTTACTTTGTTTCAGTTTTTCTTTTTTTTATTTCTGAGACAGAGTCTCAAGCTTTCACCCTGGGTATTGTTGTTGTTGCAGTTGTCATTGTTGTTTTAGCTGGCCCGGGCCAGGTTCGAACCCACCAGGGTCGGTGTATGTGGCCAGAGCCCTATCCAGTGAGCTACGGGTGCTGCCCTGTTGCAGTTTTTCATGATCTTTATCTCTTCTTCTTATCCAGATGCCTGAGAATTATATATACTAATTCTTTGGGGTTTTTTGTTTGTTTGTTTTAGGGATGGGATCTATGTCACCAAGGCTAGAGTACAGTGGCATCATCATAGCTCACTGTAACATCAAACTTCTGGGCTCAAGCAGGTCTCTTGTCTCAGTCTCTCAAATAGCTGGGACTGTAGACATGGGCCACCACACTCAGCTGATTATTTTTATTGTAGAGCTGGTCTCCAACTCTGGGCCTTAAGCTTTCCTCCTGTCTTTGCCTCCCAAAGTTCTGGGATTTCAGGTGTGAGCCACTGTTCCCAGCCTAAATGTAATAATTCTTTATGTCAACTCTGAATTTGAATATATCTTATTTTAAAAACAAAATTCTGGTTTTATCACATCTTTCTTCAGGATGATCTTATATTTAACATTTGTCCTATTTTCTACATCCATATTAAGAATCTTAAGAGTTTTAGAATCTTAACATCGTAAGATAAAAAGTACCATTATATGGTACTTTTATAGAATGTTAGCTCAAGATGAAGAACTTCAGAATTGTTCTTATACCAATTTCCTCAAGTTATTTTACAAACCAACAGGAAAATAACTCCAGTAAGCTTTTTTTTAATATAACAATGAAGTAGTTTGAACTACTTATTCTAGTTATTGATACAAGAAATTTGACATAGATGATTCTATAGAATTAAAATGTGTCTGTGTCTATAGATTTGCTTCTGTAGGCTGCTTAAAAGCATTTTATGCCAAATCTATTTACTTTTAAAACTGATTTTTAGATTAATGTTTAGCTTCTTCAAAGAGGTAGTTTCAGTGTTCTTAATAATTATCTGTAAGAAATAATACTGTTGCCATTACTAAACAAAACCTTAAATTTGTGTTATAATAAATATAATTAGTAATGTCAGTAAAGGTGGTAGACTATCCAGACCAGCTTTAAATGAGATCCTTACCTCAGAACATGTCTTTTGAGTCTCAAATTGTGGATATGAATCCTAAGAGATGTGCATGTATTACATGAAAAAGTTTTAAGGTCAAATAATTTTGCCATATGCTGAATTATTCAGGGTTAGATGCATTTCTTTGCTGTAGGACTCCTTAAAACCTTTAATATGCTAATGTACATTATAAATATTTTAGATAGGGTATAACACAGTGTGGCAAAACTTCTTTAAACATGGATGGAATACTCATTTTTCAGACTGTTGTTGTTAGGACACACTTTAGGAAATGCTGGTATTTGATCCAGTTAGTATTTGTGTAAATTGTTATAAAGTAGTGTCTAACTTTTACTTTTGAGTGCCATCCAGTTTACTTGAAAAGGTATTGACTTTAGCAGTTGGACACTTGGATCAATTAGTTTCAAATTTATAAAAGGTCCTTTTCATAGGATAGGAGCTTTAAGATTTCAGGCGTAGCTTTTCTACTGCTTCTTCAGCTTTTCTCTAAATGAAATTTATTGACATGCATAGTGTTGAAACATATCTTAATTAGACATTCATAAGATCTCCTAGTGATTCCTCAACTTTTAACTCCAACATAGTTTTCTCTGCTGAGCTCCAAACTAGTGTTTTTAAGTTCCTGACCTAATAGCTCTACATTGCATAGCCTGTAGACATCAAAATTCCATCAAAACTGAGCGCAGGCTGGATATAGTGCTCATACCTGTAATTCTAGCATCTAGGAGGCTCAGACAGGAGAATTGCTTGAATTCAGGAGATGAGTTCAAAAATAAAAAAATTAGCTGGACATGGTGGCTTGTGCTTGTAGTCCCAGCTACTTGGGAGGCTGAGGCAGGAGTATTACTTGAGCCCTGGAGTTTGAGATTGCGGTGAGCTAGGATGATGCCATTGTACTCTACCTGGAACAATAAAGCAAGACTCTATCTCAAAAAAAAAACAAAAACAAAAAAAACCAACCCCCAAACCTGACCTCATCCTCCCCTTCCATTCTGACACTTTACTTTGTATTTCTCATGCTAGCTAGTGGCCCTGTTTTCATTTCAGTCACTTAAACTAGAAGCCCAGAAGATTGAGATTTCTCCTGTATCTCCTACATCAGGATTTCTCAGTCTCAGTGCTATTGACATTTTAGCTGGGTAATTCTTTTTTTTTTTTATTTTTGAGTCTTACTAGGTTTTTCCTGGGTAGAGATGTGTGGCATCACAGCTCACAGCAACCTCAAACTCCTAGGCTTAAGTGATCCTCTTGCTTTAGCCTCCCAAGCAGCTGGGACTACAGGCACCTGCCACAATCCCTGGCTATTTTTTGGTTATAGTTGTCATTGTTGTTTGGCAGACCTGAGCTGGGTTCGAACCTGCCAGTCTCAGTGTATGTAACTGGTGCCCTAGCCACTGAGCTATGGGCGCTGAGCCTAGCTGGGTATCTTTATTGTGGGGAGATGTCTTGTGCATTGTAGATGTTTAGCAACATCCGTGGTTGCTACCTACTAGACTCCAATAGCAATATCCCTCAGTGTAACAACCCAAAAAATGTCTCCAGATGTTGTGAAATGTCCTGAGGACAGATCATCCTAGTTTAAGAACCACTGCCCTACATCTAATCTGTTACTTAATCTTATTGACACCACTTGCTAAATTTAACTTTAATTCCTTCTCACATCTTCATCCCATTCCCTGACCTTTCATCTTTATTTTTTCATAGTTGAGATTCTTCCTTAAGGCTCTGAGTGGCTACCTCTGTCTGGTGTTGTTTCTCTCTAGTCCACCTTCTATAGTGCTGCTAAATTTATTTTTCTAAAATGCAAGGCTGTATTCCTGTTATAATCTCTCAGTATCTTCCAGTGGAGACCTTCATGAACTGTCTTTTCTCTCTCTAGCTTCATTCTTCAGAGGCACCATACTTACCTGTACTGAGGTTCTTGCTACACTGAAGAACCTTTTCCCACTGTGCTGTAATTTGTTTCAAACTCTATTTAGACATTCTTAATCATAGCCTTCAGTCACTTACTTTCAAAGAATCTGTCATGGTGAAAAGCATTTTATTTTTAACATATACATCTTTTTTCACCAAATTGAACTTTTCAAGGACAGGAACCATCTTTGTCCTAGTTCTTGGCATGTGTTAGATATTCAACAAAAATTGAATCGTTTAATTGTATGCCCATCAAATACAATAACATCTTCATTACTTCTAGGAATTCTGTTTCTTGTATCAGCAGTGAAAATTATTTCCTTAGTCTTTATCATAACAGAGTTTGGTAGGCTTTTGACCACAGAAATCTTAAACTATAATTTTCTTTAAAAAACCAGCTATTCAGAAGAGGATTGAAGAAAGCCATGTATTTAGTTGATATTCAAATGCCATTTGCTTATAAGATAGCTATTTTACTCAAAAGATTTTTATTCTGAAAGGAATTAAATTGTATGGATTAATTAAAGTGAATTAATATGCATAGTCTTTACTGGAGTCAAAACCCTGCATTTCCATTGATTAAAGATTTCTTAATTGATCACATACAGCTTACAAAAGCAATAACATTATCTTAATAACTAATTTAGTTTTTAGAAAATGTTTATCATACATTCCATTATCACTAGCCTATACTATTGAGAAATTTAGTCTTCATCAAATGAAGGCAAAAAATGATGAAGTAGGTAAAGATGGAGAGTCTCATGTCCCTTCCTCATATGCCTTAAAAGAGTTGTGTATAGTCAGATGCTCTGTGAGTTGGAACTAGTCTTAATCTGACCAACTATACTTTTACCTAGGACTTTAAAGGTGAACAAAGAAAAATAAGGGCTGTAGGACTTTTAGGAGATAACCTATAGCACCAGCTTCACTGAAAGGCAGGGATTGAAGATGGGGAAAGAGGGAGTGAATAAGACCTCTCAATCCAGGGTTCATTATCCTGGTACAATGTATTGCCAGATTGTTAATAATTATTTGTCAAATGAATCCATGTATAATGGTAATTAAGCAAGATGCAGTGATTCTTTGCTTCATTTTTTAGGGAGTTGCATAAAATATATTTCTTTTTTTTTTTTTTTTGGCTGAGGCCAGGTTGGAACCCACCACCTCCAATATATGAGGCTGGCGCTCTACTCCTTTGAGCCACAGGCCCCGCCCATATTATTTCCTTTAAAGGAAAGAGATAATAACAACTTTAATAATCAGAGTTGTAGAGCCAGGTGTGATGGCCCTGTAATCCTCGCACTCTGGGAGGCCGAGGAGGTTGGATTGCTTGAGATCAAGAGTTTGAGACCAGCCTGAGCAAGACTCTGTTTCTACAAAAATAGAAAAACTAGCAGGATATAGTAGCAAATGCCTGTAGTCCCAACTACTTGGGAGGCTAAGGGAGGAGCCCAAGAGTTTGAGGTTGCTATGAGCTATGATGCCACAGCAATCTACCCATGGTGATAGTAAGACTCTGTCTCAAAAAAAGGAAAGTTGTATTGGAGGTTTCCAGAAGTAAAAGTGGAAAAGAGCCATGTTATCGGTAGGTATCTATAGGTAAGGTAACCCCTGATCACACTAGCCTCCAAGGTCTGAAGGAGACATGTCAGCCCATTATTATTACTAACCTAAAGAGCCATTGTGCCAAGGACCCAGATTTGCCTTGCCTGTTTTTCTAATTTCTCTTTTCCATGTTCCCCTTTTCTTTCTTTAAATTTAAAAATATTTTAAATTCTTTAAAACTAAAACAACATTTATCTAATTTTAACATTAAATGTTACCAGTTAAAATGCTTTTTAGGACCTTGAGCTGCAGAAAAGAAGTGTATAGTGAAATGAAAGAGATGAGCTTTATTTGTACTTAAAAAAAATGGTAAATGCTGTTTCTAAAATAGTTTTTACTCAGAACTTGGAAATTTTTACATTCTAATACTTATATATAGATTATCTCATGCTTATTTTGATGCTATAAAAAATTCTGTACTAATCATATTTTGAAAATACATATTTGATTAGTTTTCTATCTCTATTGTTTATCTTTAATGCCCTACTTTATAAGATATTTGTGGGCCAGTTATGGTGGCTCAATGGCCTGCAATCCTAGCACTTTGGGAGGCCAAGAGGAGAAGATCGCTTGAGCCTTGGAGTTTGAGAACAGCCTGGGCAAAACAGTGGAACTTTATCTCTACAAAAAATAAAAGAAATTAACCAGGCATAGTGGCATATACCAGTAGTCCTAGCTGCTCGAGAAGCTGAGGCAGGAGAATTGCTTGAGCCCAAGAATTTGAGGTATCAGCGAGGTATACGATAGGGCTACTGATCTCTATCCAGTCTGGGTGACAGAGTGAGACCCTGTCATTTAAAAAAAAAAAGAAATTTGTTGTTTGAGCATCTTTTTAATATACTTTTCAATATTATAGAGATTATATTGAATATAAACTTTGTTATTGGCTCGGCACCTGTGGCTAAGGTGCCAGCCACATACACCTAAGGTAGTGGGTTTGAATCCAGGCCGGGCCCGCCCAACAACAATGATGGCTGCAACCAAAAAAAAAAGCTGGGCATTGTGGTGGGCGCCTGTGGTCCCAGCTACTTGGGAGGCTGAGGCAGAAGACTTGCTTGAGCCCAGGAGTTGGAGGTTGCTGTGAGCTATGATGTCATGGCATTCTACCCAGGGGGATAGCTTGAGGCTCTGTCTTAAATAAATAAATAAACTAACTTAGTTATTATTACTAGAATAATATAGTTTTTTTTTTTAAAGGATAATTTTAACCAATTTATTTTTAATTGGTGAAAGTCTTCAGACTTCTTTTTTTTTTTTTGCAGTTTTTGGCCAGGGCTGGGTTTGAACCCACCACCTCCAGCATATGGGACCGGTGCCTTATTCCTTCGAGCCACAGGCACCACCCTAGAATATAGTTTTAAATGTTAACTTTGTGACAGTCAAATATAAGATACTTGTATTTTAAAAGGGTACAGGTGATTCTGATTCTTATTTGTGGTATTTTTGTTCTGTAAAGATGTCAGGAATGCTGAATTAGCGAAAATACCATACTGAACCATTGCTCCTAGGGAAAATACAGTGTCAAATTCTTAGAAGCCTCTGGTCACATTTTCATCAACTAATCAGTAAATAACCTTGTTTCTGTTTAAAGACATTTAATATATAATGTTAATGCATTAACATTGAACTCATGGCCAACAGCAGTATAACTCATGCCTGAATAAAGCTAATCTAACACACATTTTCTCCATAAGGCCCATCACAGCCTTCTTGCACGTAGGAACACTTCAGCACTATGCTTAGAGGCTTTTAAACAGTGAAACTACCATCAAAAAGGACAAAAATGTGAAATTATGGTGCTAAATAGACTGAAAAAAGAATGTTTTGTTTATATAGTATGAGAGCCGAAGCAAGAAAGCAGAGTGTTGCTTTGTGTGATCACATGACATATTTTCCACTGCCCTGTGCATATCTGTGAAGACTTAGAAAATGCTATGAGCTGCTAGCACACTGGGGGACCAAGGTGGGTGGATTGTTTGAGTTAGGAGTTCAAGACCAGCCTGAGCAAGACTGAGACCCTGTCTATACTAAAAACTAGCTGGGCTGGCTCAGCATCTTTAGCTCAAGCAGCTAAGGTGCCAGCCACCTACACTGGAGCTGGTGGGTTCAAACCCAGCCCAGGCCCACCAAACAACAATGACAACTACAACCAAAAAATAGCTGAGCTGTGGCGGGTGCCTGTAGTCCCAGCTACTTGGAAGGCTGAGACAAGAGAATCACTTGAGCTCAGGAGTTGGAGGTTGCTGTGAGCTGTGATGCCATGGCACTCTACTGAGGGTGACAGTTTGAGACTCTGTCTCAAAAAATAAATAGATAAATAAAAACTAGCTGGGTGTTGTCACAGGTGCCTGTAGTCCAGTTACTCAAGAGGCTGAGGCAAGAGGATCACTAGAGCCCAAGAGTTTGAGGTTGCTGTGAGGTATGATGCCCTAGCAGTCTACCGACGGTGACAAAGTGAAGCCTTGTCTCAAAAAAAAAAAAAAAAAAGAAAGAAAATTATTTGATTAATGATTTGAGGGTTGCAAATAAACTTAGTGAGTAGTGAATTCCCATATACAGAATCTGCAAATAATGGGCATTGGTTATAATTATTTTAAAGAAGCTAATAATTGACCACTTAAAATATTGATTTTTTTTTCTTAAAGACAGAGTGCTCTTGGGCTTAGGCAATTCTCTTGCCTCAGCCTCCTGAGTAGCTAGGACTGCAGGCGCCCACCACAACACCCTGCTATTTTTTTTTGTTATAGTTTGACCGGGGCTGGTTTTGGTGCCCTACTGACTAAGCCTCAGGTGCCGCCCAACTTAAAATACTCACATTTGAAAGAAAGTTTCTCTTAATTTTCCAGTATGTGGGAGTTGTTGGTTAAGCAGAAGCATCCTTAATGGTTTTTACATTTTTTTTTGTCTAATTGAATAAAATTGGCTGCTTTCAGTCCCTCACATTCTTTTCTGTCTTGCAGGGAACAACCTATCTTCAGTACTCGAGCTCATGTCTTCCAGATTGACCCAAACACAAAGAAGAACTGGGTACCCACCAGCAAGCATGCAGTTACTGTGTCTTATTTCTATGACAGCACAAGAAATGTGTATAGGATAATCAGTTTAGATGGCTCAAAGGTAAGATGACTTTTATTACTTTGACTAATCTTGCTGTTTTACTTTACACAATACACCGTTTTAGTTTTATCCAGAGGATTTTACCTTCACTAAACTACTTCCTTTTGATTTTTTAAAAACTTTTAAGAAACAAAATTGATTATTCTTAGGGTAGCAACATTTTTGTCCATTAAGTTACTAGGATTTGCCACTTTATTATAGAGATTGATACACCAAAATATTCATAGGGGGATGGAGGAAAAGAAACCAAAATATTGTATATATTTGAGGTCATTTCAGTTTGTGTAACAGATAGACATTGCATATCTGTTATGTGTCAGGTACTGTGCTAGGTACTAGGAATATAGATATGGAGCAAATAGAGATAGTCGAGAATTCTAGGAGCTAGAATTCTTTTCAAATATTCTTCTGAGGCTAATAGACAGTTCAGAATCTTCATATCTTACGAAGTCTGTCAGTGTCAATACTAAAGCTGACATCTTTTATTTGCAGAGAAGTGTAAGGATAGACAGAATCTAAAGTTTCATTTTTAAGAGAAGCAGATAGTGTAACATTTAGGAGTAAAGATTACATGGGTTCAGATGTCACCTGCACACTCTACTGAGTGTTTTACTTTGGCCAAATTACTTTTCTGAGTCACTTTGTTCTCAGTTCAGTACTGGTAGAGTTGTAAAGATTAAATGAGTTAATATCTGCAAAGCACTTACATCAGTACCTAGTGGATAGTATATCCTTCAGAAGGTGGGTGGGGAAATCTATTTTATTATCTGTGAATTTTGTACAACTCACTTAGAAAAAGAAATCCCAGACATTAGATTCTAGATATGAAGTGTATATAGAAAGATGAGGTACTGCTTTTTCTTTAGACTTTCTTGATGCCATGAGGCCTTTCCAGTCCCAGGAATTTTAGTGATTCAGTGTTGGAGTTAAGAGCACAGACTCTCGGCTCGGCGCCTGTGGCTCAAGTGGCTAAGGCGCCAGCCACGTACACCTAAGGTGGCGGGTTCGAATCCTAGCCTGGGCCTGCCAAACAAACAATGACGGCTGCAACCAAAAAATGGCCGGGCGTTGTGGCAGGCGCCTGTGGTCCCAGCTACTTGAGAGGCGGAGGCAGGAGACTCACTTGAGCCCAGGAGTTGGAGGTTGCTCTGAGCTGTGATGCCATGGCACTCTACCCAGGGGGATAGCTTGAGGCTCCGTCT
>CAUYQV010143115.1:0-18500 GCA_963574575.1 Galagoides demidoff
CCTGTGGTCCCAGCTACTTGGGAGGCGGAGGCAGGAGACTCGCTTAAGCCCAGGAGTTGGAGGTTGCTATGAGCTGTGATGCCATGGCACTCTACCCAGGGGGATAGCTTGAGGCTCCGTCTCAAAAAAAAAAAAAAAGAAAAGAAAAGAAATGGGGACTGAGGCGGGGCAGCTGTGCAGAGGATGATTTGGGGAGGAGAGGGGTTGGGTGAGAGGTCTTAAGACTGCAGAGATGCCCAAGGTCTGGTGGGGTCTGGATCAGTGGAGGGTGTCCACAAAGATGCTAGGGTTGTGGGTGGCGATTTGGAAGCATTGGAAAGGATTTAGCACATAAATAAGCAGTGCTTCATGACTGGGTTTACCTACTGATTGAGAAGGAGTCAAGTGCAGAGCAGGCTGTGGGCGGCAGGGCCCCTACCACCTGGAGTGGCTTTCAGGGAATGACCACCAGCTGCTTCGCCTCCTTCAACAGCTCTCTTTCCTGCCACAAGTCACGTAGCCCAGGCATACTTTCCTTGTTATCAGCAAGCACACAGGTTTTCCTCTTTAAGGATGACCTCTACCCCATATGCTAAGATTGAGGCAACCTTGTAAGACACTGCACAAATCTGTCTCCAGGGTTCGGGTTCTGGCTGCAGCCACCAGCTGCATCAGGCCTCTCATGTCGTCCTGGCTCTCGTCTGGTCTGTGTTCCGTTCCCCTGTGTGTCCTTTTTCTTCATTTCCCACCTTTCCACTCAGGTCAACTCTCCCTCCTCACGCGGGGTGGTGAGAGGTCCCTGTCTTGCGTTTGCAACAGTGAGGGATGACTTCCGGAGGGGGGTGGGTCATACTGGAGGCAGAGCTGGTTTGGGAGGGTCCCTGGGGCTGAGCTTTGAAGTCAGTTTGGAAAGCTTGTCTGTGAGCTTTCTGTGGGCCAGTGAGGAATGCCCCAGGGCGAGTCAATCTGCCACAGTAGATGGGGGCAGGTACGAGTCTGGCCTTGAACCCAGACCCACAGGTGAAGCTCTGAAAATCCCAGCTCCAGTTTTTATTGGCTGTATGGCTTTAAGCCTTGCAGGGTTGTCCTGAGAATTTGCCAAGGTGCAACTGAGTGCTGAGTGGGGTTTTTCACATTGTTTTGGAGTTGTGGTTATGCTTGTAGCCCTAAATCAGAGGCCATAGCACACAGCTGGCTCACACTCCCAGGATGTCCTGAGGGGCTGAGCCCCTGCCTCCAGTCTGGTCTTGCCTGCCTCTCTGCACCCGTCTGCCTGGACCTCATGTCCCCAGGCCCCATGAGGACCCCTGCTGTCCTCATCCCCCTTCCCACCCCCTGCCTCAGGGAGGCCTAGAGGAGGATGAGGAGTGTGGAAACCCCTGAAGTGAGGGCCTAGCAGCTAAGCCAAGGCTTGAAGCCTGCAAATTCAGACTCTCACATACCCAACATTAAGCACGTTGACATGGTGAATTATCAACAAACATTAAGATTGGCAGGCAGCACCTGTGGCTCTGTGAGTAGCACACCAGCCCCATATACTGAGGGTGGCGGGTTCAAGCCCGGCCCCTGCCAAACTGCAACAAAAAATAGCCAGGCATTGTGGCAGGTGCCTGTGGTGACCAACTACCTGGGAGGCTGAGGCAAGAGAATTGCCTAAGCCCAAGAGCTGGTAGTTGCTATGAGCTGTGACGCCACAGCACTCTACCAGGGGTGACGAAGTGAGACTCTGTCTCTAAAAAAAATAATAATAAAATAAAAATAAACATTAAAATTATTGTCATCCCTGGGTTCTTCAGTCCCAGATATCTGCCCACTGCTAGAGGTCAGGTGGCACCCTGGTGCCCCTTCCACCTGGCCCCCTGGCCTGGAATGCTCCTGCAGGGTGGACATATTCTGTCCATGCTTCAGGACTGCTGTACAGGCTGAGCACAGCCCTGGGCTCCATGTCTGCTCCTTGCAGGGTGGTGAGTGTTCTATAGCCCAGACTGTCTGGCTGTGGTCGGGCTGGCCCAGGCTACACCGTGTTGCTGTCCTGAACTGTTGCCCCTCTTGCCCCTTAGCTGACCCCCCTTGGACCACAGAGTCCTTCCAGTTGATTCTTGCACAGGCTCCTGGGAGGCAGTCCTGTCTCCAGTCCACCTGTCTGCATGGCCAGACCTGTGAGGCTCGAGGCTTGGAGGCCCCATTTCCCACCTCGCACTGCAACCCAGGGCACTCCACTGTGCAAGTCAAGGGAGTGCCATTTGTCCTCTGTGGAAGGTGGTTCCTGGAACACAGCCCTGACAGCGCCATTCATTAGAACACAATGGTGGTGCCCCCGTGAGTTGTGCAATGGTGGTAAGCCCATCCATGGCCCTGTAAACTGTGGCCTCCGACATCCCTCACGTCTGGCCGTGCCCCGAATCCTCCTCTTGTCCTTGACCCTGTTTCTACCCCACTTCTCCAGGCTGGACCAGGGTGAGTGTGCATCACCCCTAGGCAGTGCTCTGACCAGGGATTGTGTGGGCTTAAGTGGGGGGGCTTAGGAGGCAGGAAATAACCTCACTGTTCTCGTTTCCCCAGCTGGGAATCAAGTGAAAGATGCAAGAGACAGATATCAACTTTATTGCTGGTTAAAGCTGGAAAGAAGGGGTCAGCACCTGTGGCTCAAAGGAGTAGGGCACCGGTCCCATATGCTGGAGGTGGCGTGTTTAAACCCAGCCCCAGCCAAAAACTGTGCAAAAAAAAAAAACGAAAGAAGGACATGGCTTAGATTGACACGGTGACCACTCTAACACGAGAGGCAGAGCCACAGCATCTCCCGTAGGGCTGGGCCTGTCCAGCTGAGCCGGCAGGTGGAGAGCAGACCCATCCCTGCCTGTGCTCTCTGAAGCAGAGCAGAGACAAGCCTGTGCTGGGCCTGGACTGCTCTGGATCTGACCACTGGGATCATGCTGGAGGTTATCAAAGGGCCTTTTCTCCCATGGCTTTCTCTTCTGGGGAGAAGAATGAAAATTCCCTAGCCTCTAAGGCAATGCGAGGCTCAGAGCAGGTGCTCTCCCAGCCCCCAGCCAGCAACAGAATAGTTCTGTGTACTTCAGAGCATAAACCCCAGGGCCATTCCCAGGCCTTCTCTGAGCTTGGACATTGACTGGATGGTGACAGACGGGAAGATAGAGAGTCTGGCAGGACACCCTGGAATACTCCTGGGCTTCCTGTTCCATCTCCAAGATGGGGAGGGTGAGAAGGAACTGATGTGGGCTGTAGGGAACTCCCTCCTTTGGGGCAGATGAGGCAAGGTGGGGTTAAGAGCATTTGCACCCAAGACAGAAGACTGAGCATGCGGGCATCCCCCCCCCCCCCCAGCTGTTCCAGTCTCGATACTCTGCCTGTCTGCTCTGTCCTGGCACCACTGACTTAACCCGGAGCCCCAGCAGCTTTCTCTGAGTGGTTTCTATCCCCTGCTGCCAGCTATCCCTTCCCCAGCCTGAGTCCCATGGATGGTGTAGGCAGGAGTATGACTGTATAGCCTGATCTCCTGACTTGAAACCCCAGATCTGCTGTTTACTAGGCTGTGTGATCTTAGAAGAGTTACTTAACCTCTCTGTGCTTCAGTTTCTTCATGTGAAAAACAAGGATAATATTAGTATCTATCTTACTGGACCTCATACAGAGCGATCAAGACAGATGCTTGGGTAGTTTTAGGACTCAGCAGTCAAGCTGCTATTTTTATGAGGTCTGAGGTCTAAGGGAAGGATCAGAGGACTAAGATGACCAAGGGTAACGCTGTCCTGTGTGTTGAGACCTGCCAAGAGGGCCGAGCACCACTCAGGCTGCTGCAGCTAATTCAACACTGATGAGAACAGAGGAGGAACTGTTACCCCCTGTTTGCAGATCAAGAGCCTGAGTGATCAAGTGGCTCAGCTGAGACGCGCCACCTGAGATGTGTGACTCCAGACCCCACACCTTTGCTGCGCTCCCCCACCCCCATGCCACAGAACCCAGACAGGGCACTGGGCAAAGAAAACAAGCTGTGTGGGTGCTGAATTTGAGGATGGGTGTCTGCTGGGGTCTTTGTGAAGAAACAAGGGTTCCTCCAGAGAAGCCAGGAAGCTCTCACCTCTACTGCTCCAGGCTTCCTGGCTGCAAAGTGCTTCTGCCCCCAGCCCATGAAACTGACCCCATAGCTTCTGAGCTCCCCATGTTACAGCCCAGACACCAGGAGACTGAATCCCTCTCCCAAACCCTTTCCAGAACTCCTGGAAGAGGACCTACTTCCAGCCAGTATTTGGTGGCCAAGGGCCAAGTTTTCCAGCAGGCATGGCAGCTCCCACTGAGTCATGGGCATGTTGCATGGGGCTGGGAGGGACACCCATAGGCAAGGAACCATCACAGCTCACAGCAACCTCCAGCTCTTGGGCTTAAGCGATTCTCTTGCCTCAGCCTCCTGAGTAGCTGGGACCACAGGCGCCACCACAATGCCCGGCTATTTTTTGTTGCAGTTTGGCCGGGGCTGGGTTTGAACCTGCCACCCTCGGTGTATGGGGCCAGCGCCCTACTCACTGGGTCACAGGCACTGCCCCACTAAGTTCCTTCTGATCTGCTGTTCTAGCATCTGTGGGAGGTTGGCCTCACCTCAGATCAAGTTGGATCGCCAGCTGTTCCAGCCCATGGGAAAGAGGAAATGCATTATCCTTCCCTTTAAATTCAGGAGCCAGAGTTTGCAACATGCCACTTCCCTCACTTCTCAATAGCCAGGATATAGTGAAGGGTCACGACACAGTTACAGCAAGCTGCCAGGGGACTGGGAAATGGAGTTCCTATTCTGGGTGCCCAGCTGACATTGGGGATTCTGTTCTAGGGAGGAAGGGAAGAATGTATATTGGGGGGCAATGGTACTACCATTCTCCTGTCACTGCTTTTGACCCCTCTCTGCCATCTAGCGTGTCACCACATGCTGGCATAGACAAAATCTGATCACACAACTCCACTGTTTCAAAATTCTTCTGCAGCTCCCTACTGCCTCCGGTGGTGAGATGTTTAAGTGCAGATTTTCAAAAGACTATACTTTCTGGGACCTTTTTCTTTCTTTCTTTTTTTTTGGCTAGGTCTGGGTTTGAACCTGCCACCTCTGGCATATGGGGCCGGTGTTCTACCCTTTTGAGCCCCAGGCACCACCCAGGGCTCTATTTCTATAGTTGGTAACTTAGGGACGTTTCTCTGAACACATGGAACACCCAAAAATAAAAACCATAAATGAAGTGCAGATTTTGGAATCACTGAAGTTACATGCAAATTTTTCACAGATGTGGATTTTTCTGAAGAGAGCTTTGTGTTAAGGGGGTCTTTTATTCCCTCTCAAGTTATAGGCTCAAGTCCAAGTTCCTAATAATGGCCAGGTGTGGTGGCTCATGCCTTTAATCCCAACACTTTGCAAGGCCAATGTGGGAGAATCGCTTGAGGCCAGGAGTTGGAGTCCAGCCCGGGAAACATAGTGAGACCCAGAGATCTCTACAAAAAATAAAAAAATAGGCCAGGCACAGTGGCTCACGCCTATAATCCTAGTGATACCGGAATTTCGCTCTTCAGTAGGTTCTTGGTCTCGGTGATTCGAAGAATGAATCTGCGGACCACAGATCAGTGGGAAGATGGGATTTATTTACAGAAAAGAATACAGAAGTGCCAGAGCTCCTGGTATGGAGAGAAAACTGGAGTCAGGAGAGAAAAGTGCTCTGTCTGTCTGTCTGTCTGTAGGCTCTGTGTCTAGGGGGTCTATATAGTCCCATGGGGCCCTCAGTAGTTACATTTAGCAGGGCTTGGTATCCTGTCTGGGACATGTCTGGCCCTCAGTAGTTACATTTAGCATGTCTGGGACATATCTGGGTCATTGTGTCTGGGACAATGTGTCTGGGGCATGTCTGGGTCGCAAATGAATGGCTACAGTCCCTTTCATTCCCAGGCCTAGGAAATGTGGACCCCCTGCCACCCTCCAGCCCCCTGGCTCTGCTGCTTGCTGCCACTGCACCATCACCAAGGCAGAGGCAGCTGGTCCGCCCCCCAGCTCCATGAGCTGGCTGGGATCCCACTTGTCCTGTATCACTAGCACTCTGGGAGGGTGAGGTGGATGGATTGCTTGAGCTTAGGAGTTTGAGACCAGCCTGAGGCAGAGGGAGACCTTGTCTCTGCTAAAAATAGAAAAACTAGAGTGGTACCTGTACCTTAGTGGGTAGGTTGCCGGCTACATGCACAGAGGCTGATGGGTTTGAACCCGGCTTGGGCCAGCTAAAACAACAACTGAAAAAAAAAATAGCCGGGTGTTGTGGTGGGCACCTGTAGTCCAATCTACTTGGTAGGCTAAGGCAAGAGAATCACTTAAGCCCAAGAGTTTGAGGTTGCTGTGAGCTGTGATGCCACAGCACTCTACTCAGGATGACAGCTCAAGACTGTCTCAAAAAAAGAACAAAAAGAAAAAAACTAGCTGGGTATTGTGGTGGGTGCCTGTAGTTCCCAGGTACTCAGGAGGCTAAGATGGGAGAATCGCTTGAGCCCAAAAGTTCAAAGTTGCTATGAGCTATGATGTCACAGCATTCCTCCCAAGGCACAGAGTGAGACTCTGCCTCTAAATAAATAAATGATCTGGGCATGGTGGTGCACACCTGTAGTCCCGGCTACTTGGGAGGCTGAGGCAGAGCCATCTTACCCTGAGTGACAGAGTAAGACTCCCATCTCTTCAAAACAAAAACAAAAAATAGCTAAATTCCTAAAATCAACATAGAAGGAGATGTGTCTCCTGACATCCTTCTCAAATTTCTTTTTTTTCTTCTTTTTCCAAATCTCCTCTTCAGTCACTTTCCCAAGTACCTGGCACTGAGTTCATTCTGAAATTCTCTCTATTGCTGTCAGGACGAGCTTTTCACATGCCATACTTTTTTTTTTTTTTTTTTTTTTTTGAGAAAGGGTCTTGGTCTATTGCAGTGGTATCCCACAGTGTTGGGATCACAGGCGTGAGCCACCGTGCCCAGCCTCACATGCCCATCTTGGCAAACTCCTATACATCCATATGGCTCAGCTCAAAAGCCACCTCCTCTGGGGGGTCCCCTGACTCTGGGCAAGCCAGCCTCTGAGCACCACTCAGACGTCCACTATTGTACATCCCATGGACTCTGGAGCCCTGACCCTGAATTTTTTTTTCCTGGCCATTTTTTGGTTGCAGCCATCATTGTTGTTTTGGCGGGCCCGGGCTAGGGATTCGAACCCACCACCTTAGTTGTACGTGGCTGGCACCTTAGCCGATTGAGCCACAGGTGCCGAGCCTGACCTTGAATTCATAACCCCCAAGTGTGTGTTCAATAAATGTCATGCATGGTCAAAACTCCAGAAGCTCTTTGTTGAAGTAAATCTGAGCTTTTCTGTCTGTGTTCCTAGTTCCTTCGAGTGCAAACTTGTTATGACAGCTTTCCTCCTGCCTCATCTTTCCTTTCCTTCTCCAGAACTCGGATGTCCTTCCAATGTGCCCAGCCAGTGTTCCTGCTTGCCTGGAATGTTCTGGGGTTCTTCTTTTCCTGGCTAACTCCTACATCTTCTTCCAATAGCTTAAATGTTCCTCAGGAGGCTTCCTCTGCCCCCCAGACTAGAAGGTGGGCCCACCTGGTACCCCCACAGCACCTCAGGGCAACAGTCCCACTGCCCCGTGGTGACCGGTCTGTCTCTGCCAAACCGCTGCAAATGCCCACCTGCCTTACCTGCTAGTACCGGCCTGCCCTAACACAGTGTTTGGAAGAGGGTAGGTGTGGGATTATGTGTGTTTAATGATGGTTAGAAGAACTGATTTCTCAGTCTTTTTTTTTTTTTTTTTTTTGAGACAGAGCTTCAAGCTGTCCCCCTGAGTAGAGTGCTGTTGCATCACAGCTTATAGCAACCTCCAACTCCTGGGCTCAAGTGAGTCTCCTGTCTCAGCCTCCCAAGCAGCTGGGGCCACAGGCGCCCGCCACAACGCCCGGCCATTTTTTGGTTGCAGCTGTCATTGTTGTTTGGCGGGCCTGGGCTGGATTCGAACCCGCCACCTTAGGTGTATGTGGCTGGTGCCTTAGCCGATTGAGCCACAGGTGCCGAGCCTGATTTCTCAGTCTTAAATCTGGTGGGGTTTTGTCTTTTTTTTTGAGACAGTGTCACTCTGTCTCTTAGGCTAGAGTGCCTTGAATCAAACTCCTGGGCTCAAGTGATCCTCCTGCTTCAGCCTCCCAAGTAGCTGGGACTACAGGTGCCCTTTATGACACCCAGCTAGTTTTTCCATTTTTAGTAGAGATAGGATCTTGCTCTTGCTCAGGCTGGTCTCCAACTCTTGAGCTCAAGCAAACCTCCCGCCTCAGTCTCCCAGAGCTGCTGTGATTATGGGGTGACCTCCTGGACTCTGCTTTTTTTTTTTTCTTTAAGAGACAGAGTCTCGGCTTGGCACCTGTGGCTCAAGTGGCCAAGGTGCCAGCCACATACACCTAAGGTGGTGGGTTCGAATCCCCAGCCCGGGCCCGCCAAACAACAATGATGGCTGCAACCAAAAAATGGCTGGGCGTTGTGTCGGGCACCTGTAGTCCCAGCTACTTGGGAGGCAGAGGCAGGAGACTCGCTTGAGCCCAGGAGTTGGAGGTTGCTATGAGCTGTGATGCCATGGCACTCTACCCAGGGAGACAGCTTGAGGTTCCGTCTCAAAAAAAAAAAAAAAAGAGACAGAGTCTCACTTTGTTGCCCTTGGTAGAGTGCTGTAGAATCACAGCTCACAGCAACCTCCAGCTCTTGGGCTTAGGAGATTCTCTTGCCTCAGCCTCCCGAGTAGCTGGGACTATAGGCACCGGCCACAATGCCCAGCTACCGGGCCCTGCTCTTAAACCTGGTTTTCCCATCGCCTTTAGAATGAAGCCTTCCGGCGGCGCCTGTGGCTCAATCGGCTAAGGCGCCAGCCACGTACACCTAAGGTGGCAGGTTCGAATCCCCAGCCCAGGCCCACCAAACAACAATGATGGCTGCAACCAAGAAACGGCCAGGCATTGTGGCGGGTGCCTGTGGTCCCAGCTACTTGGGAGGCGGAGGCAGGAGACTCGCTTGAGCCCAGGAGTTGGAGGTTGCTGTGAGCTGTGATGCCATGGCACTCTACCCAAGGGGACAGCTTGAAGGTCTGTCTCAAAAATAAAAAAATAAATAAAACTTACTCTTAATTCTACTCACCCATTCAAATAATAAAATGTGAAAGAAATCCAAGATCATCTAAATAAAACTGACTTAAGTTTTCTAATCACTGATAAAAACCCAAACCAAACACACTAAAATCTAGATGCTGCGAAATGGAGTAAGGTTTGAAGTTGAGGAAAGTAAATATTGATGGCTGCATGTGTTCCCACCCACCCAAAGATTTCCAAAGAAATCAGTCCTGAGTATTCCTATTTTGTCTATGGTTCAAAACATTTCTTGACTAATGGCCCACTCTGAGAGTCTAATAAAAGCTATGGACTTTACTCCCAGAAATATGCACATAAAGACATACATACAACTTTGCATATAATTAATTTTATTGCTTTGGACATATTTTTCCTTCTCTTAGGGAATTACAAAAAGAAATTATCCTTTCTGGTTTGGTTTTACAAGCAGAAACTACTGATCATTTCTTACATAAAAAATAAAGATGAGGCTCAGCACTTGTAGCTCAGTGAGTAGGGTGCCAGCCACATACACCAAAGCTGGCAGGTTCAAACCCAGCCCAGGCCTGCCAAACAACTGCAACCAAAAAATGGCCGGGCATTGTGGTGGGCACCTATAGTCCCAGCTACTTGGGAGGCTGAGGCAGGAGAATTCTTTAAACCCAAGAGTTTGAGGTTACTGGGAGCTGTGATGCCACAGCACTCTAACGAGGGTGACATAGCAAGACTCTGTCTCAAAAAAAAAAATTAAACAAAAACAAATTAGAACAAATGTATTATTAATTAAAATTACAATAAATAAAAGTTTTGCACATAGAGCAAAATAGAATAAATAGCAACTTTTTTTTTTTTTTTTTTTTTTGAGACAGAGCCTCAAGCTATCCCCCTGGATAGAGTGCCATGGCTTCACTGCTCACAGCAACCTCCAACTCCTGGGCTCAAGCGAGTCTCCTGCCTCAGCCTCCCAAGTAGCTGGGACCACAGGTGCCCACCACAACACCTGGCTATTTTCTGGTTGCAGCCATCATTGTTGTTTGGTGGGCCCGGGCTGGATTCGAACCCACCACCTTAGGTGTATGTGGCTGGCGCCTTAGCCGCTTGAGCCACAGGCACAGAGCCAGAATAAATAGCAACTTTGATTCTGCTCTAAAGTAATTTCAATAAGAACAATGCCACCTCTTTGCTTTAATAAGTTGTATGGCTGGGCATGGTGGCTCAGGCCTGTTGTCCCAGCACTGTGGGAGGCTGAGGCGGGTGGATCACCTGAGCTCAGCTGAGTTTGAGACCAGAGGAAGACCAGCGTGAGCCAGAGTTAGCCAGAGTGAGACCCCACCTCTACAAAAAAAAAAGCTGGATGTTGTGGCGAGCACCTATAATCCTAGCTACTTGGGGGGCAAAAGGCCAAGAGAATCGCTAAAGGAAGAAAGAAAAAAATTAAAAACAAAATATAAAAAAACTTCAAACTAAGATAAAGTGAAAGCCAGCTGAAATTGAAAGCAAAAATAAAAAAATAAAAAAAAAAGTTGTATGGTTTTCCTTAAAAGGACAAACACTATCAGCCAATTTACTTTAAATTTTGCTTTGATTGAGATGGGCGTTGAAACCCTGACTCACTAAGGTCTATACTAGCAAATGCAGTCAGTGCTCTGCAAAAGCTATGGATGGGCTTTGTCAAGAACACCAGGATACTCTGCAATGTTTCAAGTGGAATTCCTGTTACTTCATTTCCTTTGTTTTCAAGTCCATGAAGTCATCTTTGGCAAGGTCAGCCTCACTGCTGCCTTCATCAACAAGGAAAGGATTACAGATACACTTTCCACTTGAAGATTCTTTAAGCAGAAGTAACACTCAACAGGATTCTGAGAGTTTTCAGGTCACTATAGTTTCCTGAATGCACAGAAATCAAGAAAGCTTCTTTATCACTCTCGATGCCAGTCTGTAAAAGAATTTGCTTCAGTGATGGAAAGTTTGAAATTTTTGTCCCTCTAGATTATTATTCTAAGAACATAGACTTGGCCAAAAGACCTTGTAGCTTTTTGGTTTTGCTTTTCTTTTTTTCCAGCAGGCACAAGTTAGTGATTCCAAAACCTGACCTGAAAGATTGACCTCTTGCAGTATGACCAAATCTCTCTGCCTAACAAACCAAGCAGTGAGCAAACTCCTCCCAGTAGAATTGCTTGGTGAGTTGGCTTTCCTTTCCTTTTTCTCTTAAGGGCACATACAAACTTCTGCTTCAAGTTCAACAAGCAGTTCATCACCTGTCTTATTCTATACGGTTGATGATATTCTGCTAGTATCATTTGACAAAACCTCTTGAAAAAATGATGATTCCTGGCCCTAGCTTGGGGGAAGCTGAAGATATTCACAGCAGTAGACAAGGCTGTTGACAGGGGCTTTGACACCTATGAGGGCTGGCCATCTTCTATAACAGAGCCTCTTTCTTTTAGAAGAGAATCCAAACTGATGGGCTGTGATGCCTTGCAGGAGTGTGTCCTAGGACCTGAGCTTTTACAGTTTCCTTTCCATCGAATTTTAATTGGCGAAGACTTTTCACAGTTTTGAAGAAGTTACTCACAATAGGCTCAGAAAACGTTTGATTTTTTTTCTTAAGGCGTTGGTTGATGATGAAAATAATGCACCAAACTTAAAAGGTCACAGAGAAATATTTGTAGTTTTGTCCTTTTCCATGGCAAAGGTAAAGTGTATCACTTGCAGTTATACAGAGATCCGCTTTAAGGATAGGCAGGTGTGGTGGCTCATGCCTGTAATCCTGGCACTCTGGGAGGCCAAGATAGGAGGATCCCTTGAGGTCAGGAGTTTGAGACCAGCCTGGGCAAGAGTAAGACCTTGTCTCTACTAAAAATAGAAACAGAAAAATTAGCCAGGCCTTGTGACAGAGACCTGTAGTCCCAGCTATTCAGAAGGCTAAGGCAGGAGGATTTCTTGAACCCAGGAGTTTGAGGTTACTGGGCACTCTAGCCTGTGCAGCAGAGTGAGACTCTGTCTTAAAAAAAATATGAGAAAGGAATATTACACATTTTGGAGTGGGTGACATGAACTGAAATATTCTGCCTCAGCATCAAGCCCTCAAATAGACTGACCAATTTCAAGACAGATCTCTTTAGTCACATGGAGATTGTTTGGCTTGATAAACTGCATAAGCAATCTTATAAGGTGCTTCAAAATAGGGCTCTTGATTTGGCATGAATCCACTTGATAAGTCTTCCCAAAACTGGATTCTTCTCATGAATCCATACGGTCTGAAATATATTTTAGGATGTAAAGATGTCAGGTATTTTTTTCAGCTTTCTTGGCCTCAGGTTGAATCTTGGCAGATAGAGATATTCGTTGGCAGAATCTCACCTCATCAAAAGCACCAAGACTTGTACCTGATTGCATTAGCAATGAAGGACCAAAGGGCAGAAAAGGGTCATACTGTACTTTTTTTTGTTAGTATTTTCTAATTTAAGTTAGACACAACAAAAGCAAAGGTAGTTATTTGTATTAAAAATGATACAGTATATTTTACTTAATTTTCATTAATGTTAAACTATTTTAGAAATTTTAAAATGGCAACAGTGACAGCTGCATAGTGAAACATACTTATCACGTGATAAAGTGAAACATACTTATCATGTGATAAAGTCAATTTAAGCAAGAAGAAAGGCTCGGCACCTGTAGCACAGTGGTTACTGTGCCAGCCACTACACTGAGGGTGGCGGGTTAAAACCCGGCCAGAGCCAGCTAATCAACCGCAACAAAAAAATAGCCGGGCATTGTGGCAGGTGCCTGTAGTCCTAGCTACTTGGGAGGCTGAGGCAAGAGAACTGCTTAAGCACAAGAGTTGGAGGTTGCTGTGAGCTGTGACACCATGACACTCTACTAAGGGTGACATAGTGAGACTTTGTCTCTAAAAAAAAAAAAGAAAGCAAGAAGAACATCAAATTTGGAAATTTATTCCAGTAAACTGCTCAATTCCCTAGTTACCTGTATAATTAAAAAGTCAAGTGCAAAAACTCGGGGTCTTTCAATAATCTCTGGAAGTTCTCCACTACTGATAATGAACTATAATAACCAATTCTATAGATTTAAAAAGAATAACATGTGTTCTAGGGTATTATACTTCAACTTCATTTTATAGATGATTTTATATGGCCAGTATTTTTGTAGACATGAGGGGTGTTGTTGTTGTTTTGGAGACAGAGTCTTACTTTGTTACCCTCAACAGAGTGCTGCTATGGTGTCATAGCTTACAGCAACCTCAAACTCTTGAGCTCAAGCGATTCTCTTGCCTCAGCCTCCCAAGTAGCTGGGACTCAGGTGCCTGCCACAACGTCCTGCTATTTTTAGACACGGGGTCTCCCTCTGGATCAGGTTGGTCTCAAACCTGTGAGCTCAGGCAATCCACCTGCCTTGGCCTCCCAGAGTGCTAGGATTACAGGCCTGAGCCACCGTGCCCAGCTGAAATTATTGAGTTTTAAAAATAATTTTAAGAATACCAAAAAATTGAAGTTTTCTGGTTTCCTTCTAGGCCTCATATGATGAATAATTTAGAAAATTATTGCATGCCTTGAGCACATGGGGAAATGATCTTGGCTTTACTCACCTGCCTGGAACACTTTGTTAACTTTTTGTTTTTGAGACAGAGTCTCATTATGTCACCCTCAGTAGACATACTGAGTACATACTGTAGTAGCTGTGCCATCACAGCTTACAGCAACCTCAAACTCTTGGGCTTAAAATGCCTAGCTATTTTTTTGTTATTGTTGTCATTGTTGTTTAGCAGGCCTGGTCTGGGTTTGAACCCATCAGCCCCTGGGGCATGTGGCCAGCACCCTAACCACTGAGCCACAGGCACCGAGCATTTGTTAACTTTTCATTCCTGTTATCAGCAGTATCATAAGCATAATCTTGCATTTTATTCGTATTGGCTTGACTTTCTGCAAATAATTCTATAACCATGGAGTACTAGTCTTGGCCATGACTTCATCATCAATGATACTCTATAAAAGTAGTCTTTGGGGGAAAGGAAGTCAGTGTGTCAAAGAGACATCTGCACCTCCGTGTTTATTGCAGAATTTTTCACAATGCCCAAGACATGAAATCAACTAAAATATTCATTAATAGATGAATGGATAAAGAAAATGTGGTATAGGCTGGGCAGGGTGGCTCATGCCTGTAATCCTAGCACTCTGGGAGGCCACAGTAGGTAGAATGCCTGAGCTTACAGGTTGGAGACCAGCCTGAGCAAGAGTGAAACCCCATCTCTAAAAAAAAAAATAGCCGGGCATTGTGGTGGGTGCCTGTAGTCCTAGCTGCTTGGGAAACTGAGGCAAGAGACTCTCTTGAGCTGAAGAGTTTGAGAAGGTTGCTGTGGGCTGTGGTGCCACAAATGGAATACTATTCAGCCACAAAGGGGCATGAAACCCTGTCATTCTCTATGACATGGATGAGCCTGGAGGACGTTGTTAAGTGTAATAAGTCAGGCACAAAATATTTAATAAAATAAAATAAATTTTTAAGTAAAAGGAAAAATGGAAATGCTATTATAAATACTTGACCTACCCATCTTGTAGCATTGATGTCAATATTAACTAGATTACACTATATAAAAATATCTTGGGCCAGGCAAGGTTGCTCACACCTGTAATCCTAGCACTCTGGGAAGCCAAGGCATGTGGATTGCCTGAGTTTAACAGTTTGAGACTGAGCCAGAGCAAGACCTTGTTTCTAAAAATAGCCAGACATTGTGGCGGGCACCTGTAGTTCCAGCTACTTGGAAAGCTGAGGCAAGAGAATTGCTTGAGCCCAAGAGTTTGAGGTTGCTGTGAGCTATGACACCATGGCACTCTATCAAGGGTGACAAATTGAGACTATCTCTAAAAATTAATTAATTAATGAAAATATCTTGTAACCTTTCAAAAACAAAGAGTAGCTTTTGATATTTTCTGTGGTTATCGTGCATAAATCAATAGTGTTTTTTTTTGCACTCTCAGTCTTACTGTAAAATAATATAACAATATTGAATAAGCTGAGGAAAATAATCTGACTTATGACATCCTGCAACTACCTTGTCTTTATTATTCCAATGCCTGTCAATTTGTATATTTACACAAATAGTCTATTTATCCAAATTTCTATATTTATAGAAAACAAATCATGTACAGTAAAAATCACTTGTATAGATGGATGAAATAAACTCTTAAAAGTAAATGCTGTTTTCCAAGAAAAAAGAAGTACTTTCACTGGAGAATGTCAGGTATCTTTTACTCTTTTCAACTTGTCTTGAATGAGTGAAGGTAATGTAAAGGCAATGGTTTTACCACAAAAATCAATATGCACCAAGTTGCAGCATTTTAAAATACACTTCAGCTGTTTCATGCTTTCTGAAATTTTCAATGCATCCACAAAATTTTCAAAGCAATTTTCAAATCAGAAATTCTTCATGGCTGATATTTTTTATATGAGAGAGAATGATCATAAAGAACAGGATACTATATATATATATATTTTTTTTTGAGACAGCGTCTCAAGCTATTGCCCAGGGTAGAGTGCTGTGACATCACAGCTCACAGCAACCTCCAACTCCTGGGCTTTAGCTATTCTCGTGCCTCAGCCTCCCAAGTAGCTGGGACTACAGGCGCCCACCACAATGCCCAGCTATTTTTTAGTTGTAGTTGTCATTGTTGTTTGGTGGGCCTGGGCTGGATTTGAAACCACCAGCTCTGGTGTATGTGGCTGGTGCCTTAGCCACTTGAGCTACAGGTGCCAAGCCAGGATACCCTATTTTTTGAAATCCATATTCCAACCACCAAAAGTTTCCTTAAATCTTTGTAATTTACCAAAAATGTTTTATACGCTGTAGGTAAAATTGTACTAATAATGTCTATAGAGTAATTTCATGAACTTCAAAGTATATGCAGGTTCCCAAGTAGAAGCTGAATTATTCTCTGGCCTATAATGAACTCTGGTGAATTATTAGTGATGGTAAAGCCCTCCATTGCACATTACCTCATGGGCATCATTCCTTTCTTTAATTTTTTTATTTTTTGCAGTTTTTGGCCAGGGCTGGGCTTGAACCCGCCACCTCCAGCATATGGGGCCAGTGCCTTACTCCTTTGAGCCACAGGAGCTGCCCCCTTTCTTTAATTTACAATGAAATATCAGCCCATTTTGTAAAGATAATAACAGACTTTTGTTTTGACAATGTTTTAAAATAACTATAGTCCCAAACAAACAAAACTCACGTAGGTATACATAACTGACAATAGTTGAAAAATAAAACCACAAAATAAATAAATAAATAAATAAAATAAAGAAAGAAAAATAAAACCACCAAAGAAACAATAACAAAAACTGTGTGCACCAAGCCTTGGGAAACTGTGCAGTTATTGACAAGAACAAGTAAATCCACATGGGGACATAGGAATATACAAACAATGCCAGATTCACTGTCACTTCAAGTGAGATGCCTAGTAGTGTCCATAGTTCTCCTTTTTAAAAAAAATTTTGTCTATAGGGAAAGTTGGATACTTTTATGTTTTCATGAGACAAATGGAATCATGACTTATGTTTTTGAATTTGCATAGCTTGTTTGAGAAATATATTCACTGTTACTCCTCTGGAGTGCCAATGCCCCACCATTGCTACTACTACCCCACTCCTCTCCCTACATGTATGCAGGTCTTCTAGAAACCAAGTAATACTCAGGCATAAGCCTGGTTTTTAGCCTATGATATATTTTATAAAGTTATAAATACTTCATTATTCCATAGCTAAGAAAAGGGGGTGGAGGTGTTCCCCCCTGAAGTCATTAATCAGTAAGATTTTTTTTTTGCAGTTTTTGGTCAGGGCCAGGGTTTGAACCCACCACCTCTGGTATATGGGGCCAGTGCCCTACTCCTTTGAGCCACAGGCACCGCCCAATCAGTAAGATTTAAAAGTAAGTTTTCCAATGTGTTCATTGGATAATGATTTCAGAGAAGAAATCACAAGATTACAAAAAGAGCTGGAAAGGAAACAAAGCTTAGTAACAAAATATCAAGATGTGCAAATAAGTGACAGGGCTATCATAGGGATCCAGAGAAGAGTTTCAAAGCCGATTAAAGTATTCTACAGAGTTAAGAACTTTCAAAGATGAATAAACCATTTTAGGTGCAAGTCAAGAGGTCAAAGCCAATGAAATTGATAATGTGTTGCAGCTCATAGAAAAACTGCAGGGAGAAGAAAATGTGACCAGTGAAAGTGGCGACAGTTTTATGGTAGTGATACTTCTTTCTGAAATGTGAGCAGTGAAAAGCCCCATACCACGCAGTATTCCTGGCCTCACAAGGTCTCAGTGACTCTTTGGGCCTGAGCATCCATATCTTGCACAAAGGCTGAGCTGCAAGTCTGACCAATAGCTGATGAACATAGTAACCAAACAAAAAGAAGAGATTGCAAACGTAGACTGGGGATTCACGTTAGAAGATGAAGATGAATAAAGCAACCTTTTTAAAAAGGTGACAAAAAGTGGAAAAATCTAAATTGTAAGAGAAGCAAGTCATTTTTTTGTTTGTTTGTTTGAGACAGTCTCAAGTTGTCACCCTGAGTAGAGTGCTGTGGCATCACAGCTCACAGCAACCTCAAACTTGCCTCAGCCTCCCAAGTAGCTGGGACTTCAGGCGCCTGTCACAATGCCAGGCTATGTTTTGGTTGTAGGTGCCATTGTTGTTTGGTGGGCCCAGGCTGGATTGAAACCCACCAGCTCCTGTGTATGTGATTGGCGCCCTCACCGCTTGAGCTACAGGCACTGAGCCAAGCAAGTCATTCTGAATAATAGAATTAAAGCCAAGAAATATATAATTCAAATATAATGTTTAAAGAATTAACAAATGTTCATTGCTTGCTGTGGTTTTTTGCTTGTTTGTTACTATGGTGTTGAAGAACATTAAAAACATACAAATCATATTTAGAATGACCCCAGACAAAAATCATTCACCTTAGCAAGACCTCCTGCGAGGTCAGGATGGTGGTGGTTACCCCTGAGGGTAGCTGAGACTGGGAAGGGGCAGGAGGCTCTCTGGGGACTGGCAATGGTCTGTTTCACCTGGGGCTGGTGGCCTGGGTGTGTTCCTTTTTTTTTTTTTTTTGAGACGGAGCTTCAAGCTATCCCCCTGGGTAGAGTGCCATGGCATCACAGCTCATAGCAACCTCCAACTCCTGGGCTCAAGGGAGTCTCCTGCCTCTGCCTCCCAAGTAGCTGGGACCACAGGTGCCTGCCACAACGCCTGGCCACTTTTTGGTTGCAGCCATCATTGTTGTTTGGCGGGTCCGGGTTGGGGATTTGAACCCACCACCTTAGGTGTACATGGC
>CAUYQV010143116.1:0-11146 GCA_963574575.1 Galagoides demidoff
GGTGCCTGTGGTCCCAGCTACTTGGGAGGCGGAGGCAGGAGACTCGCTTGAGCCCAGGAGTTGGAGGTTGCTGTGAGCAGTGAAGCCATAGCACTCTACCCAGGGGGACAGCTTGAGGCTCTGTCTCAAAAAAAAAAAAAATTCTTATATAGTTAGAGTCTATTTAACTATCTCCTTCACCAAGGAAATATGGTAAGGAGAACACTGTTTCTTGATCACCACTGGACCCCCCACAGACATAAGCATGCAGCCAGTGAATGAATGAATGAATGGATGGATTTTCCCCTCATTTCTACTTTAAGACAGCGTTTTTGTGTGAATGCCTGTCCTTTAATTTATTGATTTCCCCTCTCAATCTTAAAAGAAGACTTGTCTTTTCTTCTTTTGAAAGTAAATCTTTAGTCTTGCAACTCTGATTTCCTGCACTTCAGGAAGGGGTACAGTGGATAAAAGGATACATCTCACTTCCACAATGAGGCATATATCACTTCCACAAGTATTCTTTCCTCTTCTAGGATTTTCAGTGGCTTTTCTCTACTTTTAATTTTTTTTTCTTGACTCAAACTCTGTACCTGTTATACTTATTGCAGAACAGTTCCTAATAAGTTCCTTAATTTGCCCCATCCTCAACTTTACCTTGTAACTTTTGGAGCCTTAAGTCTCAGGTCACTTATTTTTCAACAGTACCTCTCTAAGAAAACCACCTAGAGGTCTTTACCTTTAAGACCCTCTCACTCAAATTTCAACTTCATATTCTACCTTCTAACAGATAAATTCAAACTCAGCAATACCAGAATAGACTACAGGATATCTCACAGATATCATGGATTCACTTCCAGACTACCACAATGAAGTGAATATTTCAATAAAACACTCATATAAATATTTTGGTTTCCTAGTGCATATAACTATTATGGTTATACTATACTGTAATCTGTTGAATGTGCAATGGCATTTTATATAAAAACGTATGTATGTATGGTAATGAAAAATTCCTATATTGCTAAACAGATGATGACAAACATCTGAGCCTTCAGCAAGTTGGTATCTTTTTGCTGGTCAGGACTCTTATCTCCATATTGATGGCTGCTGACTGATCAGGGTGGTGGCTACTAAAGGTTGAAATGGCTGTGGCAATTTCTTAACATACAAAAATAAAATTTGCTCCATCAACTGACTCTTCCTTTTACAAAAGATTTCTCTGGAGTATGCAATACTGTCTGATAGCATTTTACCCACAGTAGAACTTCTTTCAAAATTGGAGGCAATTCTCTAAAACTCTGCTACTTCTTTATTAACAAAATTTATGGAATATTCTAAATCTTCTGTTTTCATTTCAAATATGTTCACAGCATCTTTGCCAGAAGTAGATTACATCGTAGGAAACCTCTTTCTTTACTAATCCATACAAAAATTCCTCATCTGTTCAAGTTTGATCATGAGATGGCATAAATTCTGTCATACTTTTAAGCATCACTTCTAATTCTAGTTCTCTATTTCTATAACATCAGCAGTTATTTCCCCCATTGACATCTTGAACTCAAATTCATCCAAGAGGGATGTAATCAACTTCTTTTAAACTCCTGTTACTATTAATATTTTGACATCCTCTCATGAAACACAAATGTTCCTAATGGCATCTAGACTGATAAATCCTTTTGAGAAGGTTTTCACTTTATTCTATTAGAGGAATCACTACCGATGGTAGCTGTAGCTTTACAAAATATATTTCTTATTTTGTTGTGAAACTGTATTTCACATTACCATGTGAAAGTTATAATTACTTCTTAACCCATGGCCTGCTGAATGAATATTGGGTCAGCAGGCATGAAAACAACATTAATCTTCTTGCATATCTCCATCAAAACATTTCGATGACCAGGTGAATTGTCAATGAGCAGTCATATTTTGAAAGGAAACTTTTATTTTTGAGCAGTAGGTCTCAACATTAGGCTTAAAATAGTTAATATGCCATGTTGTAAACAGATGCATTGTCACCTAGGCTTTGTTCTTCTATTTCTAGAGCACAAGCAGAGCAGATATAGCATTCATTCTTGAGGCCCCAGTATTTTCTAAATGATAAATTAGCATTAGTTTCAAATGGAAGTTATTAGCTGCATTAGGGCCTAACAAGAGAGTCAGCCTGTTCTTTGAAGTGTTAAAGCCAAACGTTGAGTTCTCCTCTCTAATTATGAAAGTCCTAAATGGCATCGTTTCCCAACATAAGGCTGTTTTGTCTATATAGAAAAATCTGTTGTTTAGTATAACCACCCTCATCAATTATCTTAGCTACATCTTCTGGAAAACTTGCTGCAGCTTCTCCATGAACCCTTGCTGCTTTGTCTTCCACTTTTATGTTATGGAGATGGCCTCTTTCCTTAAACCTCATGAATCAATCTCTGCTAGTTTTCAACTTTTCTTCTGTAGCTTTCTTACCTCTTAGTTCTTACATAATTAAAGAGAGTTAAAATGCTCTGGTTCAGATTTTGATGTAAGGGGATATTATAGCTGATTTGATCTTGTATCCGGATCACTAAAACTCTCTCCATATCAGCTAGGGGCCTTTTTCACTTTCTTATCATTCATGTATATCACCGGTGTATCACTTTTAAATTTACTTAAACAAAGTTTCCCTTGGATTCAGAACTAGTACAAGAGGCTTAGCTTTTGGTCTATCTTAGCTTTTGGCATGTCTTCCTCTCTAAGCTAAATCATTTCTAGATTTTGGCTTAAGGTGAGAGATGTGTGATTCTTCCTTTCACTTGAACACTTGAGAGGCCATTTTAGGATCATTAGTTGGTGTAATTTTAATATTCCTGTGTATCAGGGAATAGAGTGGCCCATTGATAGAGAGAGAGAGAGATGGGAAAACAGCCAGTCAGTGGAACAGTGAGAACACACTCAAGATTTACTAATCAGGTTCAAAGTCTTATCTGAGTGCAATTCATGGAGACCCAAAATAATTACAATAGTAACATCAAAGATCACTGATCACAGATCATCAGAACAAATGTAGTGATAATGTTTTAAATATTGTGGGAATCACCACAGCATGACACAGAGACAGAAGTGAGCACATACTGTTGAAGAAATAGACTTGCCTTTCACAAGGTTGCCACAAACCTTCAATTGGTAACAAATACAATATCTGTGAAACATAATAAAAGTGAAACACAAAACATGAGGAATACCTGTAATTATTAAATGCTTTTTGAAATATTTTCTTTCAACTTCTGTGTCTCTAATTTAATAATATCATTACCAATCTAGTCATTCCTAATATGTAATGTAGACAAAAACTTACAAATTTTTCCTTTAAATAGCTTTATACTCATTTATTTCTGTCTGAACTTCGACCACAACATCTTAGTAATTCATGATGACATGAGATGCTCAAGTAAATGTTTAACTAACTGCTTTTGTTTTTACTAATGCCTGTATGAGCAACTCCTGATATCAGAATTTCTTACTTCTTATTATGCCTCTGTTCAAAGTTTCGAAAGACTCCTATTCCACATGAAGGTAGGTCATTCTTTCTCTGTAATGCCGTCTGTTCCTCTTTCTTGTTAACCTTAGGCCAGCTTGTCTGGGTGCCTCAGAATGGAAGCCCAGTGCTCTAGCCCCCTGGTTTTGGTCAAGACGTCTCCCCACTGGTATAAACCTGACCCCACTCTCTCTTCACCTTTTCAGATCTTCTCCACAAGCCCTAAACTACTTCCACAAGTTGTCTCATCAGTTCTTTGTTTCAAATCCTTTTAGAGACAAGATGAAGAAGTGCAAATCAACATTTATCTCAATTCTCAGAACTCTTCTATGACCGGCACCATTTTATTCTGTATTGATTGACCATTTTATAATTGCTTTTCTATTTTATGTGGATTAATCTTATAAATACCATGCAACCACACATTTTTTGTGGACACAAACTATACTATCCTATAATTCCACAGTATTTAAAAAGAGCAATGTGCACATGATATGAGCTCAGTAAATACTTTTTGGTTGTTGAGTTATTTTTGACTCTAAAAGTTAAACAGCATATACCTCGAAAAGAAATAATAATCATGATCTGAGTGGAAAAAAACTACACAAAAAGACTTGAATTGTGATTAACATAAACCTCTAAATTTTAAATTAAAAATTTCTTATTTTTCAAGTGACTTCCCCTTTAACATCTGAAGATAAATTGTCCTGTAAAAACCACAATGTGCACAATCTATCTCTGATTAACAGTAACTAAAGCACAAAGAACAATTTCCCAATATTGTGGTGGGGAAATCATGTCATATTACCCACTATTCCTGTAATTTTCAGTTGTTTATTAAACCTGATTTTTTATATGTACATGCAGCCCTTGGAATGACATCATCAGTGTAATCCCTTAACTCCCCCAAGTTTGTACACTTGACCAAGCCTCACATCTTCAAGCCAACTCCTCAAGAATCTGAAAAGTAACAAGTGGTGTCCCAATGCTAAGAAACCCTGTAACATAGAATGGATATTTTCCTTTACTAGATGATGGCATTTAAGCCATAAGACATACACTAAGTCTTCCTTCTTTCTTTCTAGTTCTAAGATGCCTCAAGCTTGACCAAGTACCAGTCTCACTTTTGCCACAAGTTCACCTTGTATTCTCAGGAGAAAAGTAAGAGACAACACAGCAGGGAGCCATTCTGTCCAGCTCTACTGCTTCCCAGCAAATCACTCAATCTTTGTTAAGCCTATTGTTTTCTTTTAAAAAGAGAGATAATCTACCCATTAAGGCAGTTTTGAAAATTAACACATTGACTGTCACACTAGAAAAAAACTTTTTCCCTTGAGTCCACAATATTTTATTTTATTTTTTTATTAAATAATGTCTGTATACATTAATGCTATCATGGGGTACAGAGTGCTGTTGCTATATACAATTTGAAATACTTTCATCCAACTGGTTAACATAGCCTTTATGTCATTATCTTAGTTATTGTGTTAAGACATTTATATTTTATATTTAGAGAGATTGACATGTACCCTTATAAGATAAACCATAGGCATAATCCCACCAATCACCCTTCCTCCACCCATCCTCCTCCCTCCCCTCCCTCTCCTCTTTCCCCATATTCTTGGGCTAAAATTGGGTTATAGTTTTCCTATGAAAACTATAAATCAGTTTCATAGTAGGGCTGAGTACATTGGATACTTTTTCTTCCATTCTTGAGATACTTTGCTAAGAAGAATATTTTCCAGCTCCATCTATGTAAACATGAAGGAGGTAAAGTCTCCATCTTTATGGCTGCATAGTATTCCATGGTGTACATATACCACAATTTATTGATCCATTTGTGGATCAATGGGCACTTGGGCTTCTTCCATGACCTAGCAATTATGAATTGGGCCACAGTGAACATTCTGATACAAATATCTTTATTATAGTGTGATTTTTGGTCTTCTGGATATATACCTACTAGAAGAATTAAAGGATCAAATGGCAGGTCTATTTTTAGTTCTCTAAGTGTTCTCCAGATGACTTTCCAAAAGGAACATATTAGTTTGCAATCCCACCAGCAGTGTAGAAGTGTTCCCTTTTCTCCACAACCACGCCAGCATCTGTGATTTTTGGAATTTTGTGATATGGGCTAATCTTACTAGAGTTAGGTGATATCTCAAAGTAGTTTTGATTTGCATTTCTCTGATGATTAAGGATGGTGAGCATTTTTCCATATATCTGTAAGCCATGCACCTGTCTTCTTCAGAGAAGTTTCTCTTCAAGTCCCTTGCCCACCCTGAGATGGGATCACTCACTCTCTTCTTGCTAATACCTTTGAGTTCTCTGTGGATTCCGGTTATTAAGCCTTTGTCAGAGACATAACTAGCAAATATCTTCCCCCATTCTGAGGGCTGTCTGCTTGCTTTGTTTACTGTGTTCTTGGCCATGCAAAAGCTTTTTAATTTGATGAGATCCCAGTAGTGTATTTTTGATGTTGCTTCAATTGCCTGGGGGGGTCCTCCTCATAAAATATTCACCTAGGCCGATTTCTTCAAGTGTTGAGTCCACAATAATTTAATACAAAAATAGAATAGAAACTTCCAAAACAAAACAATCTTATTTTAAAAATTGTTTTCTGTGCATGAGTTATATGCAACTCAGACAGTGCTAGAATCAATTTTTACACTATACTCCATGTGAGTTGTATATGACCCACAACATACTTATTGAATTTGTTTCTGGGCATTCAGTCTTTTGGTTCCACAAGGATTTAGTTGTGCCTGGAGGGGACCTTTGGCAGTCCTTGATGATGACCTCTAAATCATAGATAGCCCTTAAGTATGTGCAACATGTCACTTCATGGCATACTCTCTACTATTATATCAATTTGGTTCACAGAGCCACCAGGCAAAACATTTAAGATAAAATGTGTAATTGAAAGTTGTGGTAATCAGAAAACATGTCCCAGCACATATGGTGTGCTTCGGGGGCCCAGCTTGAGTAGGGAACAGCAGGTAGGGGAGATTTGCTGATTGACAGTGAAAACAATGAGCAGAGGCTTCACAGCTTCATGGGGGCCCTGGGCTCAAAACCAGCATAAGTTTAATACAACTCATGGGGCAGTTAATGTGTTAAAACAAATAATGTATAAAGTGCATTTAACACACAATTTTATGCACACACTTACATACACATCCCATAGCACATCCAGGGCATTTCTGTATGTGGCCAAGAATGAAGGGAGGAAAAAAATTATCAGTGTGGGGTGGTGGGAAGGCAAGGAAAGAAATGGCAGGGGAATGTACAGATTTTTGATGAAGAGAAAAAGCTAACTCATTCTAACCATTTTCTAATTTTTAAAAGTGTACATGGTTAGGAAGATAATCCTATGAGGACTAACAGAATTACATTTTAGGGAGTGTGAGGTTAGTGTAATGAAAGAGAGAAGAAAAGGGGGTCAAAGGAAACAGCTGTCTCTAACTAAGGGACCCAGTCTCCCACACTGAGCACCAGTGCCAGTCTCAGCATGAGGTGTCAGACGAGCTGCCAGAGGAGCACATGCCAACTCCTGAAGGAGGTGCAGTCTTGGAAAGATGGAGGAAGGAATCAATAGGGAGAGGGGAAGTGGGAACATCTCAGGTCAGTAGGCAGTAACATGCAATAAAGAGAATTGGTGGGAATAGATGTGCAATCCCAGATAACTACACACATCAGGGAGGTCTTGCTGTCATATTATCCCAGCACACAGAGTAACTTTTAGAACTGGACAAACTCAGTGTCCTTTGATCTTTCCCCTTGCTTCACTTTTCCCACCATTAGTAGTGGTTGCCTCTGTGCTCACAGAATATCTCTGCATCATCAGAGCTGCATTAGGCCATCGAATGATGCACTTGTTCAGAGAGGTACATGTGACTGTCTAAATGTTCGGGCCAACTTCAGAGAACGCCAAGCAAGATCCACTTCAACAGATCATAATTTATACTGGCAGCTGGACAAACAAAAGCAGAGTGACGCATGAACCAGCTTAAGAAAATTGCCAATCCTCCACCAACTGCTTGTTATATTACTTTTAAATGTTTCTAAATAGGTCAGTTAGAATAACATCATGTGGGCCATAGTAAGTCAAAGGAAAGTAAATGTCACTTTTAGCAAGTTGAATTCTTCCTCTAAATGCCTTCACTTTGGTCCTTTTATTTAACCATCATCTGGCTGAGGGTAAAAAACAAAATTGTCATGGTTTTGTAGTAGAGTGGTCAGCAGTTTCAATGATTCACATTTCAACATGGCCCTGGGACAACTGTGGGTCTTTTCCAGGTGGTTTTTGGCACTGTCTACATGGCTGGTCACACAATGTATTTTGCCTTGGAGACTGGAGAATAATAACAATGACCCCATCTCTCAGAGAACCACAACTTCACTCTGGCAAAAGTTCTGAACCAAAGCCCTCTCTAAGATCCAGAGCTTTAGGATAGAAAGGAGTTCCAGACTCTCAGGTCACCCAGCCTCTCCTTCCTCAATATTCAAATGGCAACATAATCCCCAAAATTGTCTCAGATAAACTCTCTGGCTGAGGCTGGGTTTCATGTCAAGAGTGATCTTTAATAAGATTCTAGCCAAATGGAGTTGTGTTAATGGCTTGTGCATTTAGAAATGCACTCAGAGGAAATTCATCAGCACTGATAACCATAAAGGCCAGTTGAATTTTTTCTTTTATATGCTGTTCTATCTATGATGCTACTGAGAAAGAAAACTACTAGGGTCTGTTTTTGAGGTAAGGTAACAGGTAAAGCTGCAAAGAAAGAAAGCAGAGCTGAAGTGGCATTTTTTTCTTTCTGTATATTAAGATAATGTGTGATAATCATTCTCTCTTTTCAATATAGAAAATCGTGGTCTCTACCCATTCCTAAGTACCCCTAATTCAGAAGTTTGACTAATTGTTAACTAGTCAATTTTCAGGGTGCAAAATTTTTCTATTCTGTTGTTCTATGTTTTTTTTCAAAAAAACATTTCTTTTTGCAGGGCTAACTATGAACCCACAGAACGAGTTTAATCCACATGTGGACCTGCCCTTGCCTTCCCACTGTCAGCTGAGCACTGTGTGCTGTTCTTTTAGGTAAAATCAGGATCATCACTGAAGCTGTTTTTCAATAGATAAGCCATCTTTTAATATATTGTTAACCAAATGTGTTCAGTATATACATGGATAAATATATATTTGATAATATGATATCTCTGAAAAGTATTTAAGTAGCAATAGAAAATCTTTAGCAAGTATTTATTGCCATTATTATATGAATTAGAAGTAAGAGCTGGGCACCGAGAATTCCCACATGGAGAGACCTAGTCCCTTCCTTCAAGTGATTCACACTCAAGTAAAGCAAAAATCTACCCAGATGCAATAGTTGTAGCTCAAGCAAAGATTAATGACTGAAATATTCAAAGTATAAACATAATGTTATCAAGTGTATGAGTGATAATTTCTAAAATAAGGATAGGTTTGTGGGAAAGAAGTATTTTACCAGAGTTTTGAGAGAAAAATGGGACTTCAATAGTGATGATGCATGAAGCAAAAGAAGAAACAAGGCTTGGTGCCTGTAGCACAGTGGTTATGGCACTGGCCACGTACACCAGGTCAAGTCTGGTGGGTTTGAACCCAGCCTGGGCCAGCTCAACAACAAGGACAACTCCAACCAAAAAATAGCCAGGTGGGCATTGTAGCGGGCACCTGTAGTCCCTGCTACTTGGGAGACTGAGGCAAGAGAATCGCTTAAGCTCAAGAGTTGAATGAGAAGACAGGGCTCCCTAGATAAAATGCTGGAGGAAAAGCCTATTGGAGGCGTGGAATCAAAATTTAGTTTTGATCATGTGGGATGAAGTTTGAAAAGGGACAATTGTACGTAGAAATAATGATTTCTTTTACAATCTTTTGGAAATAGTATCAGTGAATTAATGGGACAAAAACGAGATTGCAGTGAGTTGAAGGAATGGAGGGAAGAATTCACAGGCAAGAGATTCAGGCTTTTTTTGAGAGGTGTACAGCTAACTTGACTGGTGATACATACTTGGACGTGCCTGTCAAATATATTTATGTTCTTCTATCTTAAGAGAATTATTTTGTGCAGTAATGTTTATTTCTAAATGTATTAGAAAAGTCATGAGGTTAGACTGAGAGGGCCAGACTAACTCCATTTTACCGTTTACTGTACTAGCCTGCCCAAGCCCCATTCCTAGCTGTTTATTGCAATTCCTAGCCTCTAGCCTGCGGGGCTGCACCCTGCAGCTCCCCCATTCCATTCCTGGTAACTCAACTGTAACTGTTGATTATGCCTCCTTGGGCATTAGAGCCATAAGTTAACTGTAACTGCTGATTACGCCTCCTTGGGCAATAGAACCATAAGTTAACTGTAACTGTTGATTATGCCTCCTTGGGCAACAGAGCCATAAGTTAAAGTTCCATATCCTCCCCCACCCCTCACCTGTACCCCTAGTGAAATTATCAACCACCAATCATGAATGTAGCTTTACTAGTGAAATCACTAACCACCAATGAAAAGTGTAATCGTACCCTTCTTCCCTTTTTTGCTTTCTGTACCCCATAAAAACCCCCTTCACCCTGGGTTCGAGGCTCTACCTTGGTGTGTGCACCAGGAGAGTCCAAACCCGGGTTTGAATAAACCTCACCTCTTGCCTTTACATTGGAGTGCGTCTCGGATTTGTCTCGGAGTTGCCGGTTGGGGTAAAAAGGGAGAATTTTTTTGGGCATAACAACTGCCCTTCACAATAAGGTTATTTTAAAAATAAAAACTTGAGAAAAATCTAACACTAGTAGAACTACACTTGTTGTGCCCGAAATTCTCCCAAATAGCCCAGTAGCCCCCAGCAAGCTATCTGAGGCAGACTCCGATGTAAAAAGCAAGAGGTGAGCTTTATTTAGCAGGCCCGGGCGCCCAGGCCTGGACTCTCCTGGTAGGCACACCGAGGAAGAGCCCTGAACCCAGGGTCTGGCAAGTTTTTATGGGCTACAGAAAGCAAGAAGGGTGAAGGAGGGTAGGATACATATTTTGGGGAAAGGCCTGAGTTTAGGGGAAGCAGATCTAAGATGGTGGTGGGGAGGTAGGAAAGGGGAAGTTCTATAGTCTAACAACAAAATGGCACTGAAAGCTGAAAATCTGGGTCTTACACTCCTAGGTCTCCTTATGTTATTGGTTGCATAACTTTCTACTGTATAGAATGTAGAACACGGTACAGTTAGTTTGATTTTTTATGATGATTATGTAGGTCATTTTTAATGTTTTGATATTAAAAATATTAATTCCAGGTGGCATCTGTAGTTCAGTGGTTAGGGCACTGGCCACATATACTGAGGCTGGTGGGTTGGAACCCAGCCTGGGCCTGCTAAAACAACAATGACAACTGCAAAAAAAAAAATAGCCTAGGGCAGCACCTGTGTCTCAGTGAGTAGGGTGCAAGGCCCATTTTCCGAGGGTGGCAGGTTCAAACCTGGCCAAACTGCAACAAAAAAATAGCTGGGCATTGTGGCAGGCGCCTGTAGTCCCAGCTACTCAGGAGGCTGAGGCAAGAGAATGGCCTAAGCCCAGGAGTTGGAGGTTGCTGTGAGCTGTATGACGCTGCCACAGTACTCTACCAAGGGCGATAAAATGAGACTCTGTCCCCCCC
>CAUYQV010143117.1:0-17313 GCA_963574575.1 Galagoides demidoff
ACTGCTGGTGGGAATGTAAACTAATATGTTCCTTTTGGAAAGACATCTGGAGAACACTTAGAGAACTAAAAATAGACCTGCCATTTGACCCTGCAATTCCTTTATTAGGTATATTCCCAGATGACCAAAAATCTCATTATAACAAAGATATTTGTATCAGAATGTTTATTGCAGCCCAATTCATAATTGCCAGGTCATGGAAGAAGCCCAAGTGCCCATCGATCCATGAATGGATCAACAAACTGTGGTATATGTATACCATGGAATACTATGCAGCCATTAAGAAAGATGGAGACTTTACGTCCTGCATGTTCACATGGATGGGGCTGGTGAATGTTCTTCTGAGCAAAGTATCACAAGAATGGAGGAAAAAGTATCCAATGAACACACCCCTATTATGAAATCAATTTATACCTTTTATATGAAAGCTATAACCTAATAACAGCCTAGGAATACGGGGATGGGGGAGGGAGGGGGGAACGGGTGGAGGGATTGGAGGCACACTTCTGTGGTTTATGTTACAAGGGTACAAGTGAATCTTTCTAAGAGTAGAATATGAACATTTTAACACAATAACTAAGAAAATGACATGAAGGCTATGTTAACCAGTTTGATGGCAATGTTTCAAATTGTATGTGAAAATACCACACTGTACCCTAGAAGTGCATTAACGTACATAGTTACCATTCAATAAAACAAACAAACAAACAAAAAATGTATTTAAACTCCATCCCGGTAAACTGAAAAGATGTAAAGTCTCCATCTTTTCTTATGGCTGAATATTAATCCATGGCATATAAATACCACAGTCTAATCCATTCATGGGTTAATATGCATTTGGCTTGCTTCTGTGTCTTGGGAATTGTGAATTGTGCTGCAATTAATATTCTGTCACAAATGTTCTTGAGGTAAAACAATATTTATCCTTCTGGATAAATGTCTAGTAAAGGAATTGTAGGGTCACATGGAAGGTCAACTTTTAGTTTGTTACATTTTTTCCATACTTCTTTTCCATAAAGGTTGTGTTAGTTTCCACATATAGTTTCTGACATTTCTAGGGAATTGTATTGGAAATTTAAGCCTCAAAAGTGTGCTCAGACCATCATCTTAAACCAGAACAAAATATTCCTTTTAAATAGAATTTCTACCTAGGGCATACTTGATTCTAGCCTCTGGAAATAATTTATTTACAAAAAAAGCAAAGGCATTATATACTGGAAAATATACAGAATCTGGCATAAAAGAGATCTAGGTTTTGAACTTAACCCTAGTCATGTCACCTTAGATAAAGTTACTCAACATTTCTGAATGCTAACTTATGATTTGTTAGAATAAAGATAGCAATATCTCTGTCATAAAGGTTAGCTGTGAGAGTAAAAACAGGTAACAAATTTAAAGTGCCTAGTATTTAATCCATCATCAGTAAATCTAAATTATTATTTTTATTTAAAGAACATCACCTGGGGCGGTGCCTGTGGCTCAAAGGAGTAGGGTGCCGGCACCATATGCCGGAGGTGGCGGGTTCAAACCCAGCTCTAGCCAAAACTGCAAAAAATAAAGAACATCTCCTAATTTATGTATCAGTTTTCTCTGAAAATCTGCAATTTACTCATCAATAAGAACATTAATGCAGTATTATAATGTTAAATCTAAAGTTATGAAGAAATATAGAACAATATTTAAGTAAAAAATTATCATACATAAATAAGTGTAATTCCAGGTGCTTGCTTTCTAATTTGTAAACAGAAATAAATCTCTTCTGGGTAGCCCTTAAATTCATCTTCCCTTATTTATAAAAATTTGTAAAGGGATAGTGATGAGGAAGGAATAATACAGCTTTGCAAATGATTAAAAGTGGCTATATTCTAACTGGATAAGAAGTTAATTTCAATTTATCTTTCCTAACTTGTCACTGTCTTGTTATAAACTGGTTATTCCAAATATTCTTGATTGATTCATATCCTTTTGTAATTTGTAAGATTTTCTTAACATGAAAACTATGTTATTAAAACATAGTGTTTAAAAATACCAGAGAAGAAAATTGCATGACATTTTACTTAGATTTAATCAAGGAATAAACATATCGGTATAATAAGTGAGGCAAAATATTAGAGACAAATCATTTGAATTTAAATCACAAAGCTTAGAGTTTAATTACTAGAGGAGTTTTCTCAAAGATTCTTAAATTGCATGCATAATTATCTATCTTTGTTTTAAACTACTTGTGAACTGCTTCAGACCCCACATGAACCTTGGGGGTGGGTCATATTGAACAATGGAAATTAAATAGGAAGGTTTTTCTGCAATAACAAGACAACATAGAACAGGTACAATCTTTAGCAGAGAATAGCTACCATTCTTTTTATTAGAGAAAGGCATGTGAATTCAGAAAATCAATTTTAACTTTTATCTTTGTTTATCTTAAAACTTAAATACATTAATCATAAACTAATAGGTCTAAATTTCTAAGGGAAGTTAAAATAAAACTATTTAGTAGTTACAAATTTAAAAGGGAAGTCTTAGATAAAATGAGTAATTTCTTCTATATATTTATCAAAAGATTAATGATGTGTGTTTGCCTAATAAACCATCTTGCCTGAGATAACCTGTGATAACAAGTGCTGCTTTAAATTCTACCATTACAGCCCCCATGAGCATGACTTGTTCTAGCCTTTGAACGAGTCTATGGACCTTGGAATTCCATGTTAATATTTTCCAAGCAAAGACACAAAAAATAAATAAAGGAAGGGCCTAAATATTGCATATCTATCCAAGTTATTGTACAATGTCAAAAAACCAATAGTGCTGGCACCATAATCTTGAATATCTCAGCCTCCTGAAATGTGAGACGTAAATTTTTGTGTTTCATAAACTACTTAGTTTATGATATTTTGTTATACTCAAACAGATTAAGGTAAAAATTCATACCAAGCAGCATATATGTTGCTATAATCAATACCTAAAATGTGCAAGTATCATTGGAACTAGGCAATGAATATGGGCTTTGAAGAGTTTTGCGATGTGTGCTGGTAAAAACCTACATGGTTGTGAATTTAGCATTTAGGGTGATTCTGGTATGAATTCAGAAGAAAGCATGGCTATAAAGAAATAATCAATTTTCTTAGAGAATCCTAAGTGGTTGTAAACAGAATGTTGGTAGAAATATCGATGGTAAAGACCATTCTAATGTGGTTTCAGGTGAATATAAGGAATTTATTTTGAAGGAAATGTGATGGTTGTTATGAAGTGGCAAATAATCTGGCTGACTTGTGTCTATGACTTCCCATTCTCTGGAAGGTAGAATATGTGAGTATGTACATGAAACAAGATATTTGGTTGAAGAAATTCCTAAGCAAAGTGCTAAAAGTGCACTCTTGGCTTCTCTTTAATGCTTATAGCATTCTCTTATGGCTTATGGCCTCTCTTTAATGCTTGTGGCAAAATACAGAAGAGAGAAATAAATTAAATCTGGAATTTTTAATCAAGAGGGAAATGGTATCCCAAACTCTGAAAAACCAAACTTTCATGAGGATGTGGAGCATCAGGAACTGAACTCCTTTGTTTGTTTGTTTCTTCTCAGACCTTGCAGGGATGAAATAGTGTATTTTTTTCTTTTTTTTGTCATTTCTTCTTCTTTTTTTTTTTTTAACATTTTTCTATTTGTTTATTTTCTGAATCTGTGATTGCTTTATTATAATGGAAATATAGTTCTTGTACCAACATGTCTATTTTTTTTTAACTTTTCTTTAATTTAGAGGTACATGGTGAGGCTTCTTAAGACAAGGTTTTGCTCTGTCACCTGGGCTGGAGTGCAGTGGCGCTATCATAGTTCATTTCAGTCTATAACTCCTGGGCCAGGAAATCTTTTTTTTTCTTATTTATTAAATCATAGCTGTGTGCACTAATGCAATCAGGGGGTACAATGTGCTGGCTTTATATACAATTTGAAATGTTTTCATCAAACTGGGTAATATAGCCTTCACAGCATTTTCTTAGTTATTGTGTTTAATTCACTGCTAGTGGGAATGCAAAATGGTACAACCACTTTGGAAGACAGGTTAGCAATTCTTTATAAAACTGAACATACCCTTATGATATGACCCAGAAATCACCTTTCTTAGTTTCAACCCAAATAAATTGAAAACTTATGTCCACATGAAAACCTACCCACAGATACTGAAGGCAGCTTAATTCCTGACTGCCAAACAATAAAGCAACCAAATGTCCTTCAGTAGGCTAATGAGTAAAATAGCATGCGGCACATCCAGGCAATGAAAGATAATGCAGTGCCCAAAAGAAATGAGCTATAAAGCCCTGAAAAGACAACATGAAGGAACCTTAAATGAATATTGATAAGTGAAAGAAGTCAATCTGAAAAGGCTTACAGGGGTGCAAGTGAATCTTTCTAAGAGTAGAATGAGAACGTTTTAAAACAATAACTGAGAAAATGACACGAAGGCTGTGTTGACCAGTTTGAAGGAAGTATTTCAGATTGCATGTGAAAACCCCACACTGTTCCCCAGAAGTGCATTAATGTACATTGTTACCATTCAATTAAAAAAAAAATCAATTCACACAAAACCTTGCTAACATTCTTCACTAATTTTTATTTTCACTAAAATAGTAACACATCTCAACAATCCACCACTCTGTCCCCACTTTGTGTTTCTCTTCTGCTTGCTCATGCTCTGGCCCCGCATTCACTTTCCTTATGTTTATTGAATGTATTGAATTTCTTCCCCTTTGTATTTCCTATTTGCTTTACCTAGAAAAATCCTCTTTCTAAACTTTGCATATGGCTTCTCCTTTGAAATCAGATGTCATGACAAATGTTAACCTCTTATGAGGCCTTTCCTGAACCTCTGACCCAAAGAATTCCAGACTCATTTTATGTTACTTTCTTATAGCCTTTTGTCACTAATCCAATTGATCTTGTCTAAATATTTGCTCATTTGTATTTTATTCTCCACAGAGCTAGAAGTTAAACCCTGAAGCGTAGGGAACTTGTCTCTCTGGTTCACTATCATATGCCTACAATGTAGACCACTGGGCATATGAAAGTCACTAAAAAAAGGAATCAGTGAATGAGCAATGGAAAAAGTATGTAGCCTACAGTCATTTCCACACTGTTCTCTCTCTAGGAAGACAGGAATTAAAGGGTAATTTCATTCTTCTAGTTAACAACTATCATAGCTTTTAAATAATAGATTGGTAGTAACAGTCACATTTATGATAACAACATGGTGAACATCATTTACTGCTAGATCAATGAATAGAGCTATCAGCAAGACATACAAAGGCTGGGAAAAGTGTTCTTATTTGGAAGGTTGTGTGAGAACACAGGACCGAAGAGTATCACTGAAATTTGATAAAAACATAAAAAGTCCTTGATAAAGAAACTATTAAGTTTTTTAGATTCCAACTCTGAGCAAGTCAAAGGTTGAAAAACAAAATAAAAGGAAATGAACCCAGAGAGCGTTTGAACATTCTTCCATCACAACCTGATGTAGAACATATACAGGCACATCCGTTAAATGTTTGACCAGGGCATCTGAGCTATCTGCATACAATCTGTATATGGGTCCATTAAAAATGAGAAGTCCTATATCATTAAGCAAAGCAGAACCTACAGTTATCATCAAGCAAATCAAAACCTCATACAGTAAGATTTAAGACATATCTCCAGAGTGTACTAAAGTAACATTTTTAGCTGATTGCATAATTTTAAAATAATTACTACTTACATTGCCACCTTTATTCACAGATTCACAGATACACAATGTCATATCTTCTGTTCCCAAATGCCACAGGTTGCTAAACACACCAAAGAAATAAATTAAAGCAGGCAGAGTGTGAGAAGCCTCTCTTGCAATTTTTATGGAATTCTCTTGAGCAGAACAGTTTCATGAGTCTTTTTATAGAAAAGCTGTCTGTACTGTACAAGTTTTGCTTCTATGCAAAAATCCTCTCTGACACTTCTTTGCTTTGACAAAACATCAAATGGCCACTATTCATTTTGGGGTTTTTGTTTTTCTTAGCAACAAACCCATGAATTTATATGAGTAGCCAATGCATTCAGTGAAATTATTTCATTTTTCAAACTTCCTTTATACTATAGATGACTATTGAAAATTGTTAAGGGAAAAAATGCCTTGAAATGATTTCCAGGAATCTCTGGGATGGGTTGGTTCCTGAGTCCGCTCTGAGGAGAGTCCCTCTGTCTTTCATCCTCTTTTCTCCCTGCTTCATTTGTGACCACCTGACCTTCAGGATAGTAGTCGGCAGCTCCATTTTTCACTATTTAACCTTCTGGATAGAAGGCACAGACTAATAATGATGAAACAGACAGAATGAAGGAGGCAGTGTCCCCGATACTATGTTAGAGTAGCTACTATTCTAATTCTGGAAATCTACCTTTATACCTCCTTGAAGTGAGAGAGAACAAATTCTTTTTTGGCTGTTGTACTTTTTTTAAGGCAGTCCCTCCCTTCCCCCAAAATTCTTACTAATATTTTGACTTATTTCTTTGGGTAATATGAGATAGCCTTACAATGAGGTTCGGGATTAATGAAATCATCAAATGCTAAGCATGAGACTAAATGATAAGAAAAACCAAGAATAAGATGGTGGTGATTGTCACAGTTGTTTATACAAGAAACTGTGGATATTTAATAAAAAGCCATTAAAGTTGAATACATTTTCCCATGACTTGCTTTGAGCATCCTAAAAATTAAGGTTACACTAGATATTTGATTATTTAATTTTAAAAGTGATCAAACACATTCTATCAAAAATTATACAAATAATACCAATAATGCTAATAAGGAAATCATTTTATTGACTGGTAAAATACTGTGCTGATAATTTTGAATCTCATTTAATCTTCACAGAAAGCCCATGTAGTAGATTATTTCCCTATTTCTATTTTATAGTTGCCAAATGATGACAAAGACCAAAGAGCCATTAGAGAAAGAAAAACAATTTTCTAAGACTTAACTAAGGGCACTTTCTTAAGTGCTTTTAATATTTTTAATATTATTTTTGCTTGTCTATTTCTTATTTCCTATCATGCCTAAGATTTTCCACCTGAAAGTGTGGAAAATTCAGTGCCTACTTCTCTCTGTATTTTTGTAAATTTTAAGATAGTTTGTATAAATAAATATTTATTTAGCAAATCACAATATTTTAGTTGTGATTCTTTTTATTATGATTATATGTACACATACATGTATTATATATATAATCAGAACTATATATTATGTCATAAAGTCTTGTTCACTAATTATGGTCCAACAAATACTTCGAAATATGAGCAGAGAAACAGAATTTCTTTTCAAAATTATAAATTACAAATATGTATAAACTTAAAACAGTTTATATTTTACCCAATATGTATATCAAATTTTAACACACTAATTTTAACCTATTCATATATATAGTATGAATGTATAATATATTCATTCTATTTATGTAAAGAAATAGGGGCTTAGTTTTAAAGATATTTCAGAAAGATATAATGATTTATACTACTAGAGAAATTATTGACGTTTAAAGAATAGTCACAGATGCTTAGATAAGTTTATTATTTTCCTCTTGTTGTTGAAATAATAAAAATATATACCACTAAAATCATGAAAAGACTGAATAAGCCTATGATGCCAACAGAGCATTTAGAAGGCCAATGTTAAATGTATTTCCTATTTTCTCAGATGCAACTATTGTAAGTAGGTCTTCTTATGGCTGTGAAACCGGTCCTTTGTAGTATTTTGATGTTTCTCTTTTTTAATGCATCACTTATCAAAATATGTGGCTAAAAGACAAGCTTTTGAACATAAAATTCTTTTCCAAAAGTTCATGAACCATCCATAGTAGTTCATAAAAGTGAATGAACACTTTTTGGAAATGATTCTTGATTGCATCTCAGTGTTTATGAATCAAGTTGACCTGTAAAATTGGGTAGATTGTATTCTTTACCTAGCCAATGACTTGAAGCTGGCAATTTTTCCTGTGTTTGCTTTGATTATTATTCTGCCAAGATCTTTGCACTCAACATTAATAATATGTATATTAGTTTAAAATATTTTGCCACTGGAAAAGTTAGCATCAACTTCCTGTCAGTGAAGGTCATCTTGTCATATTCCATAATCATACACATGATTATGGTTAAGTAAGAAATATATTTTAAAAAGACTATTCAAAAATATGTCAGTGGTTTTTTAAAAGGGCCAGAACATGATAATGGTAAAGGATAATGAAAAAATTCTCACTGTTTTGTATGACTTTGCAAGTTGCTATCCTTGATCTAAAGCAATATTTAATATCAGTATTAAAATTGAAATTCACCAATAGTCCCAAAATAAAATAACTCATGTTCCAATTTTCTTGTCTGTGACAAAAAAAGAAGTATTTTTTAAATAAAAATGTCATAAGAGATGGCATTGTTTTGTGAAGATTTCCTGAGAATTTCAAACCAAACATATGGAATTATTTACTACCCACAGGTATCCTATTGCCAATCATATCTATTTTTTGGTTAGTCAAAGTCTTTAAGGAGGTTTGAGGGGCTTTTGGATAAGGAGAGTGAATGTCTGAGAAAGAAAATGTGGAGAAAGAGGTAAAGAAGTGAATGGCATTGAGAGAAAATATTCATTTCATGAATTCCTGTGATTTAAAAATATTCCACTAAACACTAACGATGCAGTTTGATGGAAGTATTTTGGATTGCATGTGAAAACCCCACACTATACCCCAGAAGTGCATTAATGTACATAGTTACCATTCAATAAAAAAAAAAAAAAGGAAAGAAAAACACTAACGATGCAGTCTTCTCTCTTTTCTATTACTCACATATGAATGTTAGAAATTTTCTTTGTTTTAATTACTTTTGGCTTTTGAATTGGTGTTTATTCTAATGAGATCTGACTTTGAAACCAGATCAAATTGTGATAAAACATCTTTAAGTTTACTTTTATTTTTTCCAACATATATAGTCTAACAATTAAGTTCCTGAACTCATCCTAGAAAAACATGGTCCATATCTCATTGCTGAATATCACTCCCGTCACTTTTGGAGTACTACCCTTGGGGAGCTATTCACTAACTCCAGTGCCTAGTCCACCCTTCAAAACAATTTTGAAACTCATTTTCTGGAATGACAGTTACAACTGTTGTCATATGGCACAAGCAAATATGCAACCACAATAACGAACACCATTCAGCAAGACACAGCCACACACTGACATGAGCGTAGCTGTGAGACACTGATTTACCAATTAGTTTGTACAGTTGCCAATCTAAGCACACAGTGGCACGTTCATGAACTTAATTGTCATACCTCTTACAAGGACAGCTCTGATAGTCATTCCAGAAAAGGAGTTCCAAAATGCTTAGCTGGGTAGCCTAGGTGCTGGTGTGGTGTGTAGCTTCCCAAGGAGAGTACTTCACGGGTAACCGTGTGATATTCAGCAGTGAGGGAAACAGAACTTTTTCTAGGATGAGTTTGTAAACTTAATTGTCAGACCTTGTAGTTTTTGTAATTATCAGTTTTAGTATTGTTATTCTAGGTATTATTTGTTGTGCAAATCTCTAAAACAATAATAATTTGGGAAATCAAATAAGACTAGTCTAGACCAGACAACTGTGCTGACAACTGTGGAATAGGCAGAGCCAACTTTGGGGGTATATATGGGTCATTTCAACTGGGGTTGAATGTCTAGGATGGCCTCAGCCGCAAAAATCTCATTATAACAATGGGAGGAGCTCGAAGCAACATTTTAAGGAGTATTATAATAAGCTGGTGAAAAGGGGACACTATTTATTTGTAATACTATGTGGTGTGCACAATTTATTAATTTGTACTTTATTAATTTTATTATTCACTAGCTTGCTCATAAACAAAACATGTCTCATATTTTCCCCGCACAAAAATTTCTTACTGCCTACTTTAAACACGATTTGATAAAAAGCAAGCTTGAGTAATTAATTTAACAAATGGAAAAACATACCATGCTCATGGCTGGGAAGAATCAATATTGTTAAAATGTCTATACTATCCAAAGTAATGTACAGATTTTTTTTTTAATCAATCTACAGATTTAGTGCAATCCCTATTAAAGTACCAGTGTTATATGCAGGGAGAATGGGGACCAAAGACTCCATTCTTGGCAAGGGAAAGCACCTCCAGAAAAAGAAGAAAATTAAAAAGTAAGCTGAGTTTGTTGGAACAGAGAAAAGCCAGCTAGTTTACATTTAAGCTAGCCATTGCTAACAAGTTTCTTGCCTTTTCTGAAATTCTAGTCTGTTAGGGATACAGTTTACAAACACCCCTGCTGGGTCTGTGAGTACTCTGAGGAAAATGGTCATAGAAGAGGCTATGCCAAAGACCTAGAAAGTACATTAACTGGGTCATTTCCTTTGTCATTTCCAAACAGGCAAAGCAGTTACCCACTGTGGAGATTTGTCATTTGCCTGGGGCAGAGATCAAGGGAGTAGCTTGAGCCCTGAGATATGGGCAGAAGAGCTATGGCAGAGAAAGAGCCTTTGGTGTAGTGATGGGAGGAAAATGCCTCCCTCCCACCAGTTCCTCAGAGGAGATTAATGCCAGTGGTGTTTTAGTTCAGGGAACTAGGGGAGTTTAACACCTCCCTAGAAATCTGTGTGTGTGATCTCACGTGGGAGGCTCTCCCAATACAAGGCTCAGATTTCAGATTTCTCAAGGATACTTAGGTTAATGATAGTAACAGTAGGAGCTGATATGTTCAATCAGAGAAACTACTGGCATCTTTGTTCCTTCTCTCATCTTCCCCCATGGGCAAATAGACTTCAATAAAAGCAGAGTGGAGCAAACACTCGGGTCCATTGCCAGAAGCCCACAAATAGGCAATGGACCCCTGAGCTCCCACTTTGAATTCTGCTCTATGTCTCATGTCTCTTTCTTTACCATCACTTCTAACTGTATTTCTTCAGTCAGTTGCTGCCAGTTTCCACAGGTCTTAGTGGACCCTGCTCCTGGGGTAGGACCCTGACAGTCATACTTTAAAGGGCTTGAAAAAATAGGGCTTCATTTTATATGGAATTAGAAAAAAAAAACTTGCATAGCCAATACATTACTCAGAAATAACAACAAATCAGGAGGCATCACATCAAAGCAGTATGATACTGGCACAAAAACAGAGAGGTAGATGTATGGAACAGAATAGAGAACCAAGAGATGAACCCAGCCACTCATCATCATTTGGTCTTTGATAAGCCTATCAAAAACATTCAGGGGGGAAAGTCTCCCTATTTAACAAATGGTGCTGGGTGAACTGGCTGGTGACATGTAGAAGACTGAAACTGGACCCTCACCTTTCACCATTAACAAAAATTGATTCTCAATGGATGAAAGATTTAAACTTAAGACATAAAACTACAACATGAGACAACTGTGCTAACTCAGGAGTCTTTCAGAAAGTCCCCACCAGCCAGAAGGCCATGACCATATGTGGCTTCCCGACGCTGGAATTCTCAGAAAGTAAAAAATAAATTCCTTTTCTTTGTAAAAAAAGAAAGGAAGGAAGGAAGGAAGGAAGGAAGGAAAGAAGGAAGGAAGGAAGAAAGAAAGGAAGAAAGAAAGAAAGAAAGAAAGAAAGAAAGAGAGAGAAAGAAAGAAAGGAAGGAAGAAAGGAAAGAAGGAAGGAAGGAAAAACATGAAACTGTAAAAAATACTAGAAGAGAGTGCAGAGAAAACTACGGTAACCAGACATCCTGCTTTTGGTGGGACAGTCCCGATTTTTTGAAAGAAACATAGGGCAAGCTAGAGAACAGTGGGACAATGGGAAGGGAATATATGGCTGAAAAGGTTAATGTAACTCCATTTGGGAATGAAGAGGTTAATGTAACTTCATTTGGAAATGAAAAGGCTAATGTAAACTCCCTACTCCCCTCCTGGGCAAAGTCACTCAGGTGGACCAGTGCCCTACTCCTTTGAGCCACAGATGCTGCCCTATACATAATTTTTTTTTAATGTATTATATCTGTAAATCATACTTATGTTGAAATTTAAAAAATATATATTACAATACTATTTTTGCATTCTATGAAAATTTTTGTTGCTCCATATAGACCACATTTTTAATTAAGAACAGCACCCCCTCACCTCATCTCCCTCCCACCCCCAACACCCCCCACCCCCATCAATGGTGTCCACTTTACCAATGTTAAAATCTGGTCACCTTAGGGAAAACGCTTGAAGAAATTGGCCTGGGAGAATACTTTATGTCCTCCTTAGGCAATTGAAGCAACAACAAAAACATATTACTGACACCTGATCAAACTAAAAAGCTTCTGCACAGCCAAGAACACAGTAAATAAAGTAAGTAGACAAGCTTCAGAATGGGAGAAGATTTTTGCAGGTTATGCTTCTGACAAAGGTCTGATAACTAGAATCCACAGAGAACTCAAACTAATGAATAAAAATAACCTCACTTCTATGCAGGCAAGAGACTTGAATAGAAACTTCACTGAAGAAGACAGGCTCATGGCCTATAACACATGAAAAAATGCTCATCATCTTTAATTATCAGAGAAATACAAATTAAAACCACTTTGAGATATCATCTAACCTCAGTAAGATTAGCCCACATCACAAAATAATAAAACTACAGATATTGGCATGGATGCAGAGAGAAGGGAGCAATTATACTGCAGGTGGGAATGCAAGCTAATATGACTTTTTTGGAAAGTAGTTTGGAGAATATTCAAGGAACTAAAAGTAGACCTACCATTTGATCCTGTAATATCTCTACTAGGAATATACTCAGATGATCAAAAATCATTTTACAATGAAAACATTTGCCCCAGAATGTTTATTGCAGCCCGTCATAATTGCCAAGACATGAAAACAGCCCAAGTGCCCATTGACTCATGAATGGATTAACAAATTGTAGTATATGTACACTGTGGAATACTATAAAAATTGGAGACTTCATATCTTTTATATTTATCTGGATGGAGCTGGAACATACTCCGCTTAGTAAAGTATCTCAAGAATGGAAGAAAAAGTATCCAATGTACTCAATACTACTATAAAGTAAACATATTATCACATATACATTCATACACATGATAAAACACTGATATAGTCCAGAAAGTAGGAGGGAAACAGAAGGAGAGCAGAAGGGAGCAGAGAGGATGGGATGAGGAAGGTATTTGGGGGGACCGCGCCTAATGTGCATAATGTAATGGTACTTTTCAAAACTATTAAGAAAAGAGTATAATTGTCTTATTACAACAAATAAGAAATAAGTGAGGTGATAGATATGTTTTTTTATTTTATTTTATTATTATTATTACTTTTTTTTTTTTGCAGTTTTTGGCCGAGGCTGGACTTGAACCCGCCACCTCTGGCATATGGGGCCGGCACCCTACTCCTTTGAGCCACAGGTGCTGCCCAGTGATGGATATGCTAATCAGTTTGATGTAAGCATTTCATGCTGTATATCAAATCAGTATACTGTACCCTATAAATACATCAATGTACACAGTTATGATTTAATAAAGAAAAAAATAAAAAAAATTATAGTAAAAATTTCTAAGTGCTTACTGTGTCTCAGACAAAGTGCTCAGAGTGGCAGATAAAAACTTGGGGAAAAGAAAACAGGGACCCTCACACCCAATAGTTTTGTTGTTACATGGCTTGAAGAATTGCTATAGATTTCATAAATCAAGTAACTACAAAAATTAATATAACTTCTAAGTGATAAGTTCGATGGAGAAGCTGTCTAGTGCTCTGGGAAAATGCCAGTAAAGAACCTTAATTTAGTTAACATGGTATCAAGAGAGCTTCCCCAGAGGTACGACAGTGAAGTTGACATCAGAAGTTGGAGGAGGAATATGAGCTGGAGATCAAATTTTGTGATTCAGAAATATAAAGTTGAAAACAAAAGCCTTGTATACATCAAGTGGTTGCTCTGGAATGGGAATTAAAACATAAATCAATGACAAAGTCATTATGAGCTATCATATTCCACAGAACAGACTGGAATTCTCAAAGTTTTACAGAAGTTTCCTCATATATGAGTTAAAGACAAATGCATACATATAAATATGTCTAATTCTGTACATTTTCTTGATTCTCTAGATGTAAATTAAAAATTCCTGGGAAATTCTGAAATCTTTAATAGATATTCTTTGACAATTCAGTGCAACAAATTTTCGGTGGTCGTACTTTTTAGGGAATAATGAAGTACGGAGGAAAGCAGTTTTGAGTCCTGGAAGTGTGTGTGTGCGTGTGTGTGCGCGCATGCGCACCTGTGTGTGATGATGTAGGACTTTCCACAAGTCAATGCCCCCTTTTTATTTATGGCTATTTGGCTACCATTTCTTGCTATACTAAGAATGAGGTCAGCTTTACAAATACATTTTGCCTTATAAAACTTATAACATTTTTCCAATTATTAAGATTCATCCTTTACTGTCAGCTTTTGTCATCTGCAAATATTTGTAATACAGAGAGACCTGTTTTGAGTATTACTGCTCTATAATTTCATTTCACTGGTATTGTCAAATAATGAAATTCGAACAAAGGAGTGTTCAGATAGAAATCATTTTCTCATTTGGAGAGAGATTCATGTAATACAAATGTTACATGTGTCAATGATATGCTTTTTCTATAACAGGACATTTACTTTGAAATAGCAACATTTTATATGACTTTCAAAAGACTTCAATAATTACTTTTTATTAAGAATCAGTACATGATATAAGACAAAACGAAATCACCAACAGGTTTTCAAAAAAATATTTGGCAATCCATTTTATTTTAATAAAAACATAACTTACAAAGTTTTAAATTATTTTTAAATTTTATTTTGAATTGTCTCGGGTGCATAATAGATATATATCTTCTTAGAGTACATGTGAAGCTTTGATACAGGCATGTGGTGAATTATTCAAATCCATGCAGTTGGGATAGACATGACATTAGAGATTTATCTTTGTGTTAGGAATATTCCAACTCTACTCTTTAAGTTATTTTAAAGTGTACCCTAACTTGTCATTGATTACAGTTACTTTGTTGTGCTATCAAATATTATTCATTTTATCTAAGTTGTAACTGTATTTTGAGCCCAGTAACCATTCGCATTCTATGGCCGCTCCTCTCTAACCTCCCAGCCTCTAGTAACCAACATTCCATCTCTATCAACATGAGATCAATTGCCTCAATTTTTAGTTCCCACACATGAATGAGAACACGTGAAATTTCTCTTTCTGTGCTTGCTATTTCCCTTAACACAAAACTCTCCAGTTCTCTTCACATTGTTGTAAATGACAGGATTTTATTCTTCCTTAGGGTTGAGTAATATTTCATTTTATGCCACACACACAGGCAAATACACACACATTTTCTTTATCCGCTCATCCTTTGAAAACAATAGGTTGATTCCAAATCTTGAATATTGAGAATAGTGCTGCAATAAATATGCGGCTGCAGATAGACACCTTTTCAATATACTAATTTCACCTCCTTTAGACGCATACCCAGCAATCTCCTACGTAGGGTAGTTCTATTATTGGATTTTGGAGAAGCCTTCATATTGTTCCCTATGGCAGTTGCATTAATTTGCACTGCCACCAACAGTGTGCAGGGTTCCCCTTTCTCTACATCCTCACCAGCAGTCATTATTGCTTGTCTTTGATACCAGAGTTTCATGTTTAGTAGGTTCTTGTTCTTGGTGATTGGAAGAATGAATCCACAGACCACAGATGAGTGGCAAGACAGGATTTATTTACAGAAAAGAATACAGAAAGGCAGAGCTCCCAGCGGGGAGAGAAACCCCAAGTGGGGAAAGAAAAGCTCTCTCTCTGTCTCTCCCCCCTTGTCTGTCTGTCTCTCTGGGCTCTTTGTCTAGGGGTATATATAGCCACATGGGGCCCTCTGTAGTTACATTTAGCCTGTCGGGACCTGAATGAATGGCTGCAATTCCTTTCATTCCCAGACCTAGAAAATGGGAGTTCACAGGGAGGGAAGTGCTCCCTAAAGCGCTCCCTAAAGCGCTGATGTTTCCCCAGCAGTTGTCTGGCCCATCTGGCTATTACAGCCTCCTGTGGGACCCCCCTGCCTACCCTGCAGCCATCTGGTTCCTCTGCTCACTGCCACAGCACCAACACCACCAAGGCAGAGGCAGCCCATCCGCACCCCCCAGCTCCACTGAGCTGGCTGGGACACCGCTTGTCCTGTATCCTCTTGTTGATAAAAGCCATTTGACTGGGGTGCCATGGCATCTCATTGTAGTATTGGTTTGCATTTCTCTCATGAGTAATGATGTTGAGCGTTTTTCATGTAAGTGCTTACTGTTTTCACGTCTTCTTTTGAGAATGCCACTTCAGATCCTTTTCCCACTTTTTAATCTGATTATTTGACTTTTTCCTATTGAGTTATTGGAGATCCTTATATATTCTCCTTATAATGCCTTGTTTCAGATGGTGATTTTTCAAATATTTTCTCTTATTTTGTGGGTTATCTCTTTCCTCTGCTGACTGTTTCCTTTGCTAAGTAGCAACTTTTCAACTTGATGTGATTCCACTTATCAAATTTTACCTTCTTTGTGGTTTGGGAGTATTTTTATTCATCAAGAAATCATTACCTACCATGGCATGAAGCATTTCCTTAATATATTTAGTCCTTTCATCATGCAAGATTTAGATTTAAGTTTTTAATCCATTTGATTTGATTTTCGCATATGGGTGTGAGACGGTGATCTAGTTTTATTCTTCCACATGAGAATATTGAATTTTGGATCGGTGCTTATAGCACAGTGGTTATGGCACTAGGCACATGCACCGAGGCTGGTGGGTTCAAGCCTGGCCCAGGACAGCTAACCAGCAATGACAACTACAACAATGACAACAAAATATCTGGGTGTTGTGGTGGGCCCCTGTAGTCCCAGATACTTGGGAGGCTGAGGCAAGAGAATTGCGTAAGCTAAAGAGTTTGAGGTTTGAGGTTGCTATGAGCTGTAATGCCACAGCACACCACTGAGGGTGACATAGTGAGACTCTGTCTCAGAAAGAAAGAAAGAAAGAATCTTCAGTTTTCACAGTACCACTTTTGAAGAGACTTTTTCCTACTCTATGTTCTTGGCAACATTGTAAGTTTTCTATAGAGATGTGAATTTAGGGCAGTGCCCGAGGCGCATGGAGTAGGGCGCCAGCCCCATATACTGGGGGTGGCAGGTAAAGCCTGGCCCCGGCTAAAAAAGAGATGTGAATTTTTTTTTTTTTTTTTTTCTGGTCAGGTCTGGGTTTGAACCCACCACCTCTGGCATATGGGAC
>CAUYQV010143120.1:0-48448 GCA_963574575.1 Galagoides demidoff
ATTGAATCTGTAAATCACTTTGGGCAGTGTGGACATTTTAATATTGATTCTTATACTCCATGAGCATGGGACTTTTTCCATTTATTTCTGTCAGCTATGATTTCTTGTGTCAGTGTTTTGTTGTTCTTTTTTTTAGAGGACTTCTTCTTTTATTTCACCTCTTTCCATAAGGAGGTGTTTTATTTTCTTAGTAGCTCCTGTAGGTGGTACAGAGTTGACTCTCAGCCTGACTGTTATTAATGTAGAGAAAAGCTATTGAATTGTATACATTAATTTTGCAACCTGAGACTTTAATGAGTTTACTTATCAGTAGAGTTTTAGGATTTCCTAGGAATATAGTCACACTATAAGCAAATAGGAATTGTTTGACTTCCTCTTTCCCAATTTGGATGTTCTTTATTCCTTCCTTCTGCCTGATTGCTCTGGCTAGGGTTTAATCCTACATTGAATGGAAGTGGTGGCAGAGGGCATGCTTGTCTTATTTTGTTTTTCAGGGGGGAATGCTTTTAGCTTTTCTCCATTCAGTAAGATGTTGGCTATGGGTTTGTACTATGTAGCTTTTATTATTTTGAGGTATGTTTCTTCTATGCCTAGTTGTTAAAGCGATGCTGATGTTATCAGGTGCTTTTTCAGTATCTAGAGATGACTTTATGGTATTTGTTTTTATTTCTGTTTATGCAGTGAATCACATTTTTTTTTTTTTTGAGGCAGAGCCTCAAGCTATCCCCCTGGGTAGAGTGCCATGGCATCACAGCTCATAGCAACCTCCAACTCCTGGGCTCAAGCCAGTCTCCTGCCTCAGCCTCCCAAGTAGCTGGGACCACAGGCGTCCGCCACAACGCCCTGCCATTTTTTGGTTGCAGCCATCATTGTTGTTTGGCGGGCCCGGGCTGGGGATTCGAACCCGCCACCTTAGGTGTATGTGGCTGGCGCCTTAGCAGATTGAGCCACAGGCACCGAGCCAATTTTTGTGTTCTAATTAGTATTGTTATTCATAGTTTTATAAAAGCGAATGTTTTACTTATTGAAATTTTACCTTTTTGATCAGATATTTGTATATCTTATATAAAATTTTGATCTTCTGAGATAAATTTGCTTTCTCATTATGGTATATTTGTTATATTATGATATATTCTATCAATGAGGTATCATGCCAACAAATAGTCTTTTTTCGCTTCCTAAAGACATGTGTGTTTATTTCGCAGGAATAATGATGTACTTGGTAGAATTCCAAGGTAATGGCTATTTCTCCTTGGGCATTTATCCTTTAGAAAGATACAAACAATAGGATAAAGTAGATTTCATATTGATTATACATTATTACCATTTTCAGTGTTATTAATCTTGTGGATTGGTTAATATTAAATATTTCCATTTAATATCATTTTCCTTCTGCTCTTAAGATGTTCTTTAATATTTCTTTTAATTCTGGACTGCTGGGGATTAACTCTCTATTTTGTCTTTCCTTTAGAATGATATTTCATTGGAATTCGAAGTCAGCTAGTTTGGTCTTCAGTGTTTTAAGATGCACTTCTGTTATTTTCTCTTTCTCCTAACTAGACATCGGTTTTGCTCTCTGTATCTTTCTACTATGTGCAAGGTGTTTTTTCTTTTATTTTATTTTTTATTTCTACCTGTTGATAGTATTTTCCTGCTAACACTGGATTTTAATCATTTTATTATGCTATCCCTTGTTAAAATTCTCCTTGTGTTTCTCATGCTTTGGATTGGTTGAGTATTTTGAATATGTACGTTTTTCAGTTTTCATCTTTTTTTTTAAAGTTTTGCTATTAAGTTTTAAATATTTTTTTCAACCTCCCTTCAGAGTTTCTGAAGTTACACAGATATTAACCCATGTAAATTTGTCCCACTCTTAATTTAAGCTTCATTATTTTTTTTTCTTTTTTTTATTCCCCTGTACTTGATTTTTGAAAGTTTCTGTTAGGTTACACAGTTAGTTAAACATGAGTATGGAGGATGGCAAATGGGATTAGGCTATTTTGGTTATTCGGACTGGTTTGAGCCAGGCTGGCCTGAGTTGTCATGCTGAGTGATCATGGACATGGGGCTAAACAAGACATTGCAAATGGGTTACCCTGAGATAGAATGTCCCAGTGACTTTCTAACGTGGACAAATGGTAACGTGGTAGTCATATGTCATACTGACTTGGGTGGTTTTGGGAACACCCTGATTAGGACCTAGAGAAATTACTAAGAAGCCTCTGATATCCCTCCAAAATTGTATATAAAATCTAAGCACTGCATTCTCCATAGTGCCTGCAGTCACTGGGACAGAGCCTGGCTTGCTTTACGGATGAGTAATAATAAACTGTCTTTTGATAAACTCCTCTTTGTTTTATTCAATTATTTTAGCAACTACTTCGAGCCATCACCACACCACCCTAACATGTCTACTGTTGGTAATTCCAGCATAGTACATGACGGTAATCCCATCTAATGTATATTTTTACCTCATATTATATTATTTATATGTAGGTATTCATCTGGGCTTTTTTAATATATATATCTTCCATGACCTTACTTGTTTTTTTCTTTACTGTCGTGAACCTATGGAATTTGTTGAATGTCCTTGTCTAATAATCTTATTATGTGTTATTTCTAGGTTAGTTTCTAGGTAATTTTTTTCAGTATTTGTCATTTCCCCCCCAAATTCTTTGTATGCTTATCAGTTTGGGTTGAGGGCCAGGAATTGTGTATTTCAACTGTTGGATGCTGATTATTTTTGTTTTCCTATAAATCTTCTTGAGCTTTGTTCTGAAATGCAGTAAATCACAGGGAAACACTCTGATTCTCTCAAGGCTTGCTTTTAAACTTCTTTACTTAAGCTAGAGCAGCCTTTTTGTCTAAGTCTAATTTTGTTCCACCTTTTTGTTAATAGCCACTGTTTCTCCCTACTTCTTCTATGCCTTACGTCCTCAACTCAGGGAGATTATTAGGGCTGGCTCTTGTGCCCCTCCTTTTGCCTTAAGCTAGAAAATCCTTTGAAAAATAGGCTCCCACCCTCACAGACATCACCTGTTTTGTTTCTCTGAGCTCAATGATCACTATTTGGTGCACCCTTTATGAAAAGTCTAATGACAGCTCTATCATATACTTTGCTATATATATTTTTAGCACTTTAAAGAAGTCTCATTTGGCGTCGAGTCTTTATAAATAAAGACAATTTTGTAGACTATTTAAATTATTTCAATTTATTTGCCTGGAGATTTTCTGTGTGTATACTAGCAATTAAACTGATTTTATATTTGGACAAGAATGTAAGTGCAAGATAAGTAGGATATTGTTGCATTTCCTAAAAATAGCAAATAATAATTACCTTGTAAGCCTTACTAACGTCTTAGATTAAGCGTGCTGATTTTTTTTTTTCCTGTAATGGGATGATAGTATTAACCAACCATCAGTAGAGAATGTGCTTTTAGCTGTTCTTTCAGTAATTAGTAAGGTGATTGAATATCCACTATATAAAGTTGGGGAATTTGAAAAGACCACTTGGGAGAATGTGCACTTTAAACAAGCATAGTCTTTCTATAATCACTATGCTTTAAACCTAATTAAACTCAAGAGAATCCAATTAAATTAAAGGGAAACAATAGGCAACAAAATGATTTGGGGATAAGTTTGATACTTGTAATTCAAAATTCCTTAAGAGTTAAACCCTATGATCAGTTTTATGAAGGGGTAAATATACCACTTGTAAAATGTCAAACTCTGAATTTCAAGTCGAGTTGCAATTCTGTCTGCTAAATGAAATCATTAAGAAAAACTTTGAAAAAAATACTCATGGAAATACCGTGATTCCTTTCACCAGTTCAAGGATATTTATGTAAATAATTAGCCTCTCTCTTGTATAGTTTGTAAAATTTTTTTAAAATGTATTTTTTCTACAAATGTATATTTTATAAAATTTTTGAGTGCTATATGTAACAGCTTAAAAACTCAAACGAGGTAATAATTCTTAATGACATAATTGGAGTATAGATGATACAATTTGGAATGAAACTTAACTGAATAAGTTAAAAATGAATTAATTACATCAGAACATGATGATAAACTGTACAGACTTCTTTCTTCCAAGTTATCTTCCAGAATTAAAAAACTTACAGTATGTATTCTTTATATTCTTAACATAATGCCTACACAACTCTAAATAATGCCTAGAGCTCAAATACCCCAGGAAGAAGAAAGTTTTGCCATTCAAAGGTAATGAAATCTGAAAGAAAAATATCATTTTAACTCCATCAATTAACTCTAATTTCATTCTGACTAGATTGCCACTCCATTGATGTAAAGTGTAATTAGCAAATGGTTAGAAAAGTTGTCAAAAAAAAATCATCATTGGTTTACAAATTTTGGAGGTGTAGGAATGATACAATTATAGAGATGTCAAGGAAATTGTTTGTAATTTAGTGTTACAGTAACCTGGAAATAAATAAAAACCATTGGATTTTTATTGAAAAGGTTAATATCTTTTGTAAAGACAATCCATTCAAAGTTCAAGCTACTGTGCTAATTTTAACAATGTGATGTTTACATGCTATATAGTGGTCGCATTAAATCTTAGATGCCTGTTTAAGATGACCATTTTATATTTGATATAATTTCAGTATTAATTTCTAACTTCTATTCACTACATTGTAAAATATAATAGAAGCCCAATGTTTATGGTAAATACTGGTAAATATTGGTCATTACTGTGTGCATTTATACTCTATATAAAAAAGAAACAAATCCCACTTCAAAAATTGAGCATATTTAATTGTGCATAACAAAGATTAAAACACAGCCTCAATTTCAGGTATATAACAAAAAAAATCATGCAATAGTAAGTTATGAACAATTCTCCTGTCAAAGTTGTTCAAAATAATGTACCTTTATCAACCCTCAGATTATCACTCAGTGAAAGAGATAACCCAACTTTATTTACAAATGCATGTGTATTTCTCTAATTTTTACTCATTGTCTGGATGACTGATCCACTCACTAGTTTCATGCAATACCAGTAGCATCAGGAAATAATTTTACAGATTTCTGAGTTTAATATGGGAACATGGAAATTTTATACAAATTTTTCCTCATGTGAATCATCCTGCAACAAACACTGTACCCCATGATAGTATTAATGTGCACTGCTATGATTTAATAAAAAAAGTGTTTTTAAAAGATATGAGTTACTTTTAAAATTTATGTCAGCAATACCATGAAATATATTTGTAAAAGTTGATAGAAATTATATGGGAATGGGGCATGAAGACAATGCAGAGACATTCCTAAAGAAGACAATTAAAATTATTAAAAAAAATTGAAAACAGATATTTGAAAGACTTGGAAAATAACCACGAAGAGGAAAGAATATTGTAAGAATTAAGTGTTGAAACACTGGGAGTGCAACACGTAAGAACCGTGTGTTACGTACGTACCAGACTTTTCTCAGGGGGACAACTGTAATCTTATAAGCTGTAGGGGGCAATGATGAAGTTGACAGCAGCTGAGGTATTGGATATTGAAAGGTAAATTTCCAGAAGTAAGAGCGCTGCAGTTTGTGATTCAAAATCTGAATATAAATTCTATGCCAGTTCCTGGTTGAACGTGAAATTTTGCAAGTTTATGAAGTCTCAGTTTATGAAGACTGAAACGTAGACATAAACCCACGCACAGCTCAGGGGGCAACAAGTGGAAGTCTAACTGGATTGAGATGTCAGAGGGCTGCTCTTAGTTCTTATAAAGGACCTGACATGTAAGAAAAAATCCCAGCAGGAAGGGAACTACATAAAGGCTATGTCCAAACGTCTGAAGGTCTGCTCAGATTTTTAACTTCCTAGAAGCCTGAGAAGTTGCAAGGGCAATCCCCACAAAGTGAGGCCTCAAAGGAAGTCAGGTTAACTGCAGAGAGACATCAGCCCTTACACATAACGGCAGACAGATTTTGTAGTTTGAAACCATTCAAGTTCAGTGCCTTGTACGACAGTCATCCAACAATGCCTAGTGAAACAGATTCCAGACTCACCTACACAGTAGACAGAATGTTCAATTTTCAATCGAATAAGACCAGACATGAAAAGATACAGAAGTTAATATTTACAATCAGGAAAACAGCAGTGCTTAGACAGTGACTCCATGTGCCCTTAGGTTTTGGATTTTACAGATGAATACTTACAAAATACTCAAAGAATTTAAGAGAATAGTAGAATTATAAAATAACAGGTAGGAAGCTTATGTTAGTTTTCTACTATTGCTGTAACAAATTCCCCAAATTCAAAGCCTTAACCAGTACAAATGTATATTGTTATACTTCTGAGTTTCAACCATCTGAAAGCAGTTTTGCCAGAGCAAGGTCAGGCTCTCAGCAGGACTGGTTCCCTCCACATGCAGTAGAAAACACCTCCCTTCCTCCACGTCCAGGGGTTTGGTTCTCGGCTACCTCACTCCAATCTCTATTTCTGAGACTATATCACCTTCTTTTTTGCTGTGTCAAATGTCTGGTCATCTCCCTCTTACAACGATATTGATGATTATATTTAGAACCTACACAGATAACCCAAGTTAACTCTTGATCTCAAAGCCCTTTACTAAATAATGTCTACAGATGCTGTGTTGTCATACAAGCTAATATTCCCAGGTTCTGGTGATTAGAATGTGGGCACCACCGGGAGGCAGAGAGGCACTGTTATAGGCATCGTAACAGGGTGTAGGAGAAAATATAAGTAAGTACCAAACTGAAATTCAAGAGCTAAAAAATTTGTTCTATCTCATATAATAAATGATGTAACCATATGTAATCAACGTTCTTTCATATTCTTTTCCTTTTTTACTTTTTTGGAGACAGTTTCACTATGTCACCCTCAGTAGAGTGCTGTGGCATCATATCTCACAGCAACCTCAAACAAATTGTCAGGCTAAAGCAATTCTTTTGTCTCAGCCTGCCAAGCAGCTGGGACTATAAGTGCCCACCACAATGTCAGGCTATTTTTAGAGACAGGGTCTCTCTCTGGCTCAGGCTGGTTTCAAACCTGTGAACTTAGGCAACCCACCGGCCTCAGCCTCCCAGAGTCCTGGGATTATAGGCGTGAGCCACCACACCTGGCCTCTCCTTCTTTATTCTTTTATGCTATGGAGACTTGTATGAGTAATCAACTCCACATTCTACCATCTAGGATTTTTTTTTTAAATAGACTTTTTTTTTTAAAGCTGCTTTAGGTTTATAGCAAAATTAAGCAAAAAGATTAGAGATATCCTGTATATACTCAGCCATCTCACACACACACAACCTTCATTATCAATATCCCACACCAGAGTGGGACATTTCTTACAATCAGTGAACCTACATTGATACTTTATATCATCCTAAGTCTGGAGTCTAACTTGACATTCACTCTTGGTGTTGTACATTCCATGGATTTTGATAAATAGACAAGGACAGGTGTCCACCACTATCATCTGATACATAATCGTTTCATTACCCTAAAATTCCTGTGTACTTGAGGTCACCATGGTCTCTCCTCAGATCCTGTTAACTATTGATCCATTTACTGTCATTATAGTTTGGGAAGATCAGGGAACATGATTGTTGGTTTGAATGATAAGAGCACGTTAAGCTTTGTAAAAAGCTGATGAACTGTCTTCCAATGTGGCTGTACCTTTATCATTACCAGCAACAATGAGTGAGAGTTCCAGGGGGCTCCACATCCTTGTCAAAATCGGTGGTTTCAGTGTGTTGGACTTTAGCCATAGGTTTAATTCATGTCTATCTAAATGAATAATCTTTATACACTAAAAATTTAAATGTTCATGTGTGGCTGTGTGAAAATAGAGAAAGTTACATAACTGATTTCTCCTCAAATGTATGAGCTAAGCCTCAAAATATTGATGTATTCTTTCTGTTGCCTAGCAGTCCCACATATTTTTTAAACTTACAAAATATTTTTATGCTTGCTTTTAAACTCTGCAAGATCTTTATTGCTTCCTCCCTCTTGCTACTCTTTCTTTCCCTTCTTCTATCAACACATTTTATTTTAGTGCTGTCAAAATGTATAAAGGGACAGGTAGACTCAACCGACCAAAAGACTAAGGCTCCCATGTCTGGATCCCAGAACTTTGAAAATCTCATTATTTTAAAAATCTAAGAATTTTCTTTAAAAAAAAAAATCTATGTTCTAAATATCATCCATTTCCATATACTTGTACTCACCAGCACAGTAGCATGAAATATACTATTAATGCATTTTCTCCAAAATAATAAGTAAACAAACAAACACACAAGATAGGAAAAAGATCCAGAAAGAGGGAGGAACCCCAGACTTTCTGGCTACCACCCTTTTGCTATGATTTTTAAATCTAAATCAGTGAACTTTTTCTCTTTCTGGCCTTGCATTCCCTTCCCAACGGAGTTTTCTTAACTGCCAGGGACATTTAAAATGACCGTCACTTTGCTGTATATGAACTGCGTCATTCTCTGCACTCCTCTGGGAATCTATTCTCCTGGTCCTAGTTATCTACTATGGATTTTTCTTCTCAGCCAAATGGGCAGGTTCCTTAATCTCCTATGACAAATCTTTGTTATTCCCAGACCTTAAACACGGGCTGCCTCTCTTTTATCTGCATATTTCCTTTGATTTTATCATTTTCCACATTGTATGTATGGTCTACATGATTCATAGATAATTCCAAGCCAAACCTCCAATTTTTTTTATACCAGATCACTTACCTAGCTTGATTTGTTATTCATGAATATGTTAAATTTAACACTTATAAGTTTGCACCTCATGTTTTAGATAACAAAACATGTTCCTCCACCCATCTTTCTCATTTCAGCAAATGCCATCACCATCTCCACAGTACTTAAGTAGAAATATTTGGTTTACTAGCTGCATGCCAGGAGCTTTATGTATCTCATTGTTCTTCAATACAAATAACCTTGCAAATCAGTTCTCATCATTCTCATTTGAAAACGGGAGCTTGTTCCTCAAAAGGCTTCAGAAAGCTTTCCGATGTCACTTACTTAAACTTGGCCCAGGACATTTAGCCCCTCCTATGCGGCTTTCCATAGTTATGTAAAACTGCAATGTAACTGATTTCAAACAAAACATAATGAGTCATCATTGCAAAGTCATTTCCCTTCAGCAGAGGCATCTGTGTGTCTGGGCATTTATTCTGATAATTACTCCTTTGCTTGACATTTTTTCAGCTATTCGTTGCATTTGAGTACATATTGTGTATTGGAGGATTAAAAGGATAGCAAATATATTCTTTAGGAATTTGTCTGCTACAGGAAAAGCTAAAAGTATTTAGAAACTAAATAAAACAAATGTGGCTGATCTAATGCAATTTTAAAAATTCAATTAAAGTAATGTAAAAATAAAAATTACAGTTATAATTTAAAGCATCAAAATATTTGTCCATGGTTCTATATGTTTATCCTTTAATTCCCTTTACATGTCAGGTACTCTGAGAGGTATCTTGTTGTCCCATGGATGCTACTTTGCTGAAGTACTTTTGTTAATTATCTTTTGGAATTGTTGAATATGATAGGTTGTGTTCTATGAAAATTGTTTATAAGTTTGTATTCATATTTTGTGTTTGATTTGAAATGAATGTACTCTACAGAAAAGGCATTTCTCTACATAGTCAAACATTTTAATTGAACAATTTATATACTCAACTGTATAGGGATTAAATACATTACAAGTGGGTCTGAGAATCTAATTAGTTTTAATGACTAATTTAGACCTAGTGAACTACTGGCTGTCTAGCCTCCTGTGCACTATTAGGGCAACAAGTTCCTACATGGCTGACGTTTGGAAAAGGGGTGATTACTGTCTTACCCCGGTGCTTACATAGCTCGCCCTGCCGAGAGGCTGCCTATGGACTGAAAGACAGGAAATCTCGGATCTTCTCAGAAACCTCCTCATCTTCTTCTCTTAGAAAAACTGCCACATGTATTGCAAAAAGAATAGGAAAAATTAACCTTTGTGTCAAACAATATACACCTATGAAGAGGCGAGGACAGATCATAATAAGATTAACGGTATCAACAGTGACAACTACCATTTACTAGTGGCTTACTGAGCTCATTTTAGAAAATTTTACCTCATCCTTTCCTTCCTATCCAATACTCCTCTGTTTTTTCTCATTGCCTATTCTTATTTCAAAGCGAAAGTTAACAGAGGTAACCGGCAAATTCTATGGTTTATGGAGCTACTTCATGGCAAGCCAGTATTCAGACCTAGTTCTATTTGTGCTCAAATTCAAGAAAAAAGGGGGAAAATCATTAAATTTGTTATATCTGTCATTTCCTAAATTACTTAACTGTGGGAAAAATTTTTTCTCTCTACCCCAGTAATTACTATTAACATCCTCTAAAGCTAGTGTTTCGTGGAATGACCTTAGAAAAATGAAAACTGTTTTTAACAAGCTCATTTTGAGTACAAATACATTCACACTATATGTCATTTAAGGTTATTTATCCAAGGTCACGGAGAAAGAATTTGAAAAGCTTACCAGGTAGCCTAGAACATAGCAGGCATTTAAAATATTTGTTTTTGTTTCTTTTAAATTGAATACCTTCTTGTGATAGCACAACTATTTCTTTAAAAAAAATACTGATAGGAACATCAGATTATAGTTTAAAAGGCTTTACTTCCATAAAAAGGAAAAATAACTTACCTACCATTTGTGATTATCTGTCTAAGTTCTTTTATGATTACCTTATTTAGTTTAAAAATTTTTCCAGAAAGTAGGTATTATTTTCTTTCTTATTCTGGTTAGAAGACTGAAAGATTTTATTTGCCAAAAGAAATAATTTGTGTTATTTTTAAATTTTAAGACAGATTTGACTAAATTTTTATTCCAATGTGAAAAAAAGAGACCTAAGTATTAAAAAAGTGAATATGGGAGCAAAAGAAAAAGAAAAAAAAAGAATAACAGTGTTTTCATTCCTAAATAGATGATATCTTTTCTTTTCAATAAAGAACCAAAATAAATAGAAGCAATTAAGCTCTCAGCAGATACAGACAACTGTAAGAATTGTTAAGACAGGGCAAATTGAGCCATTGTATGTAAAACTCCGGATGTTTCCCATCCTTAAAATGAAGTCAAGTAAACTTAAAATTACGAAAGTGAAGAGTAATATTTAAACAATGTATGCACATGCTTATTATACAATTTCCCTCAGTCAAGTGCATAAGAATATCATCATCAGTAAGCAGATCTATCTTATTTCATATTTCCTTAATTCTTAGCACAAAAATCTTGAGTTATTAGGCCTTAAAATTGTTCAGTTTTTTACATTTTTCTTAATAAACGTTTTCTTGTTTTTGATCATAAAAGTGTTCTTTAAAGACACTCGAATAGCCTAAGACTAATACTTTAACAAGATAATTATGTAATTTATACCTCTGTTGCATACATATATCAGTGGCTGTTAAGACTTTTTATGTTAAAGAAAAAATATTTCGACACTTTTGAAAGCAGTAAGGAAGACTCTATTTAAGACTATTGTGATAAGTTTCAAGACTATCACAATAGGAGAGGGACGATGGATGGGGTCAAGTGTGAATACAAGAACAAGTGGGAATTTGTGTTCAAGGAGCAAGATGGGGAAGGTGGTGGGAGGAAAATTACTAAGGAGACATCAAGGGTGGAAGGACTCTTAGCAATGTAACCTAACAGGATACCTGTTGAAGACAGGCAAATATGCTCAGATACAGAGTTATCAGTTATCAAAGGGGAAGAAGTCCCATGCTCTGAAGGATTGTTGCTAACCCGAACTATGCATCCCAGCAAGGATGGTGCCAAAGTTAGGACCTTGGCAAAAAAGAGCTCAGAGGGGCCTGACTAAAGTTTGGTCGGGAGGGAAGCTTTATCTTATGAACCTTGATATTTTAGAGTGATGTGATTAAAAGAGAAGATATGCGTTTATAGTAAATTCTTTTCTTTTCATTTAGAGTTTAATAATAAAAGAAGAGTTTATCTTTCTAGAAAACTCTAGCTGATTTATATCACCCCACTTGACAGAGTTCTCTTTAAAGGTACCCAATAACCTTATTTAACTAAATCTCCATTAAAAGGCCAATCAGGAAAATTCAGTTCCCTAGAAATAATATAATTCACTTTTGACAAATTATTTTTAAAATAAAAAATTCTAAATTTGCTCTTTCTGCACCCAGAAAAACATAACTTTATAATGATGCTGTATATGATGTTGAGGTTATTGGGCAACCACAACATAAGGCTAATGTTGTTGAAGAGTAAGATATTATAATGATGATATCATTCACAAGAAAGGAAAAGCATCTTAATAGGGCAGATAAATCTGGCTTGGATTTAAAAGGGATATAACTGCTCTGGACGGGCCGGTATAGATGTGACCAGAGCTTATTGACGGGGAGTCAGTAGATCACAGGAAACATTTGACCATTTAATATGTTCCATAAATGGACAGAGTATATGATTTGGAGTTATTCAATTTTAAAACAAACAAACAAAAAAACCACAAGAAATTGTGAGAATAAATTGTTTTAGGATCTTAGTTTTTTATGCCTCTCCAATCATTTATTTTTGAAAGGTCACATGCTTCTAATAGCAGGCTTATTTCAGTTCCAGGAAAATGGAACATCTATCCATCCTTGACAGTTGCTGCCTTTCTCAACCTGTGAAATTAGAAGAAAGCAATTGAACTCTTTGGATTTTAAAATGATTAGTGAGAACTTGATGGGTAGAACTATTTAGATTTTATATTGTCTTTTATTGGGTAAAAAATTTTAAATTTTCACAATCAGTACTTACATAAGTTACTTTTCTTATACCTTTGATTATGCTATATTTTCCTCAGGTTATTAAAAGACATAATGGAGCAATTTTAACTTAATGCACTCATTAATGCCTTTCTCTGTATTGAAAAACAGAATGCCAACCACAATAATGATATCAGTAGTTTGAAAATCCTTAAGGGTTTGAGTTTGGACACCATTGAAAATAAAAGTACTTTTGCATATTCTAAAAGACAAACATTTTGTGAAGTTTGGACACTATATACCATATTTAATAAGTTCATTTCAAAGGAGAATACATGTATTACAAAGGGAAAATAGTGTTCCATGTTCCCTTTGAAAACGAAAACCAATTTGAGGGATTACATTTCTTCTGTAGAAGAATACACAAGCCATGCCAATAGTAATCTATAAAACTGTAAGACAGTGTTTCATTTCCAATCATAAGGTGTCAAATTTCTATAACAAAATTGTATTTATATACTAAAAGATCCACAGTTTGAATATGTTTTCTGTGACTTGTTTCACCCTTTGTGGGATAGGTGCTATCAGTGTGGGTATGAATAAAACAAGATTGGCTCTGAACTAATAGTTTTTGAAACTAGGTATAGGGTATGTGGTACTTTTTTCTTTGAAAAAAGGCAACTATTTCTATTTCTGTATTTTTTAGAAAAAGGTACATAAATGATATTTGATATTTTCACATAATAGTTTCTAAAACTGTTTGGTAAATCAGATTAAAAAACTCTTTTCTCTCAGAAATGGATTTTTTTTTCCAAAGTTAATTTCAAATTTTGGGACCAAAAGAGGTGATCTATTTGCTCTTCATCATAAGGGTCACAGCCAACACCCCTCTAACAAGACAGGTTAACAGGAGTAAAGCCTCTTAAATTTATTGATCATAGTTTTATGTGACACAGGAGCTTTCAGAATGATGACCCAAAGTTACAGGAGAAATTGTCCATTTTTAGGTTAATATTCAATAAAAAATAGATAGCTGAGTAGAACGTGATTGGACAAAAAGGGGAAAGGGTATTATCTGTTGCTAACAAAGTGAGTTAGGAAAGAATCTGAATGAGGCTGGGGATTCTTCCTGGTCTCTCTTGTACCATTCCTTCTGCTGGGAGCAGGACCTCTATGGAGCAGGACCCTTTCTGGAATGGGGGTCTTAGAATCTATAATTAAACAAGGTAAGTCAGGGAATTTCTTTATGGCCAGTATTTACAGAGAAACTGAGGATGTGGTCCAAGTCCTTATTTGGGGAGGAGTTCAGACCTAGGGGATTTTCATTACACAGATACTGAGGCAGGAATGTGGTTGAGTGATTTAAGAAAGGAGGCCAGTGCGGCTAAAGCGGTCATGTGGAATTCTCTAAGAAAGTATGCCAGTTTTCATAAATGTCACTTAAAGAAAAAAAAGTGCCCTGAAACTATGTAAAAGACTTTAATCTCTGTTCTATATCATTGGCACAAACAAGTTTGATTTTTTCTTTTATTATTACTCACAGAATAAGCTATAAATGTGACAGAAGCTCTATTATTTCTCCATTGGTGAGACCCCATTAACAGCCCCAGTGAATTTGCCTGCTGGGATAATTTGCTACTGTGAATGCCATTTTAGTTTCTAGGATGTTTGGTAAATGTCTAAGTTGACATGGTAACATTTGTTCTATGATAATTTTAATGAATGTTGGTTTATTTACTTCTGTGACCTTCCTTTTATATGCACTTACTTGTGATTGCTCTGTCAAAAATATTTCAGATTGCCTAGGAAACACATTTTTCCTCCTTATATTGGTATTGTATATCGTGTTCCCTTGGTATCCATGGGAGATTGATTCTAGACTCCCCTCAGCCCCTAGTTTATACCAAAACTTGCAGATGCTGAAGTTCCTTATATAAAATGGACAGTGTTTACATGTAGCCTACCTACATCTTATTGTATACATTACATTATTTCTATATTACTTAGAATACCTAATACAGTATAAATGCTATGTTAATTGTGGCTATACTACATTTTTACTGTTGTGTTGTTATTTTTAAAAATGTATTTTCCAGGCCGGGTGCAGGGGCTCAGGATTATGCCTGTAATCCTAGCACGCTGAAAGGCTGAGGCAGGTGGATTTCCTGAGGTCGTAGGTTCTAGACCAGCCAGAACAAGAGCCAGATCTTGGAGGGTGCCTATAGTCCCAGCTACTCAGGAGGCTGAGGCAAGAGAATCCCCTGAGCCTGAGACTTTGAGGTTTCTGTGAATTATGATAGTATGGCACTCTACCAATGGCGACAAAACCAGACTCTGTCTCAGAAATAAATAAGTAAATAAATAATAAGATTTCTTTTCCAAATATTTTTGATCTGTGGTTGTTTGAGTCCACAGATGCTTCCCTTAGAGGGCTCACTCTACTTACACAATAAATACTTTGGAAGAAAATGATTAAAATTTAAAGCAAGTCTTTTCTTAAAAAAAAAAATGACAAATGATGTTTATGTTCTTAAATGAAGTTAAGTTCTAACAACAGCTAACAGAATACAAACTAAATGGGAATTGGGGAGGAATATTGTATTATTTACCAAATTAATAAAGTTGTTTTATGAAATATGAAACAATAAACTGAAATAATATATCCTTTAGTGTTTTACTGTTTTGGATCATACAATAATCAACTATAAAGACTATAAAGCCTTTAAAACCTACTTGACTGTTTATTATGAAGTTAAACATATACTTACCATATCAACCAGTAATCTCACTCCTTGTAATGTACTCAAGTCCATGCAAGAATTTGTACATGGGTGCTTATAATATCTTTTTTCATAATTTCCAATCCCTTTAGCCAATATATGGGTAATCAAACTGTGATTCGTGTATGCAATGCAATACTACTACTGCGGCTGCTCAGTAATAATGAAGAATTAACTCCTGAAGCCACTAAGCAAGGATCAATCTCAAGGGCATTATACCAAGTAAAAGGAGATAGACCTAAAACATGACATATCGTATAACTCTACTTCAAAAATTTCTTTCCAAAAAAAAGAGAGAGACAAAAATAAAATAAAATAAAATAAAATAAAATAAAATAAAATAAAAAGATCAGTGGTTGCCCGAAGTTGGGGGAAAGAGAAGTGGTTGATTAGAAAGAGCTCAAGGGGACTATTTGAATCAACTGTGTTTATATATCATGATTATGTTACTGGCTGAGAATCCAACACAAGGATTTAACATAACATTGTTATGTTAGCAAGGCTAATATATTAGGAAAGAAGGTAATATGATAAAGATTGTCGTTAGCAAACCCAGATTTCTTTTCTACTTGGCACACTCAAAACGTGATCTGACTTTGGAGTTGTGCCGAATAGTCCCAGCATGGGGAGGTGTGTGAGACTTAACAGGCTTGGCACATTCATGTTCAGTTTTCTTCTTGGAATACATGGGTGACTTCCAAAATTACGTGGTCTGGTATTGGATCCACAGGAGGGAAACAGTATTTATGGAACTCACCAAAGACACTCTCTCTTATGATAGGCCTTTAAAATGGTGAAAGATTTTCATTAAAACTCTTAATACATATTATCTTAGCTGACACAGAAACATTGTTAGAAAATTCATGGTGACTGGCTCTGTGGGAAATTTTCACTCATTGCCTTACCAAAAAAAATCATTAATTAATACAAGTTCTGTAAGTTGGAGTCTAAATTTGTATATGATTTTTATTTTTAATTTGTGAGCATGTCTGTTCACAATTCCTTAACAACCACCTTGTTATGCCCAGGCTGTTTCTTTGAACTGGGCTTTTCCTGTATACAACATTTATTCTCTTATTCATCAATTTATTCCGTCAATAATATGTATTGGGTATTTAGTTTGAACTATATGACATTGATAATATTTAACTCCTAGTGACCAATAAATAGGGTGATTTCACTGGTCCTATCTATGGTATGTTTTGTAGATTTAATCGTGTAAAACAAATCCTTCTAGCTGCTTAGCTTCCATTTTAGAAGCTCATAATTTAGCTACCACATTTCAGGCTACCACTCTTGCAGTTTTAACATTTTAATGGAGAATCTTTATCATGCATATTCATTTGACTTAATTCCAATTCTGAGTTGCACCAAGCCTATGTTTTTCTGGCGCTTTTGCCTCAATTGCTGGCAAGTCCAAGTAAACAATAAAGAACTACATCATTTTCCCCAAACACAGCCAAATCGCCTTCCTTTATCCTTACCTTTCCATACTGCTAGTTACTGTCAGAATCCCAGTCTTCTTCTTATTTAAACATGTTAACCATAATTTTAAAAAATTAAAGAAAAATATTTCAGGCTTGGAGTTTTCTATAAAGAAGAGAAATTAAGAAGGATATGTGGCAACAAACTATGATTTCCGGTTAAACTTTATCCCAACTGAATTATTTACATTCTGTAGTTATGAATGGTAAACATTCATTTTTGAGAGAAAGAAAAAATCAAGACAATTTTTAGCTGATTGTATACTGCTATGATAAGTTAATTGTAATCTTGTATCTATCCTCAAGTATTTAATATAAAATCAGCAGCTCATGCATTCAGAAATGATTGAATAAATTGTTAAGCAGAAACACTGAAGACGTTCTAGTGATTAGACAACTACCGGACTGTTAGTTAATCAATCATAATGAAATGATAATGAAATGATCAGATAATTCAAGTCACATTCAGAGCATTAGATTTTCTTTTTTCCAGAGACAAAGTCTCACTTTGTCACCCTTGGTAGAGTGCCATGGCATCAGAGCTCACAACAACCTCCAACTCTTTGGCTTAGGCGATCCTCTTGCAATCCTCTTGCCTCAGCATCCTGAGTAGCTGGGACTACAGATGCCAGCCACAATGTTCAGCTACTTTTAGTTGCAGTTTGGCCAGGACTGATTTGAGTCTGCCACCCTCGGTATATAGGGCCAGTGCCCTACACACTGAGCCACAGGTGCTGCCAGAGCATTTGATTTTTGTGTCTCATCATTTATAATAACTCTCATTCAAAAAATAATATGATGCCATAAGCAACTAATAGGTAATTCAAGACTATTTGAGGAATGAGTTGATTTACAGCAAATGCAGGATAGGCCCTAGATGTCTGTGATGCAGCCAGGTGTCAGCCTTCCTTCTCTCTTGTAGTTCTCAGAGTAACTGTAAGATGTTCTGGGAATGGAACATTGACAAAAGGAGGAACTGTCTGGAACCGCCAGGCTCTCCCAGAGCAGGAAGTCCCGCATTGCCTTAACCCAGTGACCCAGGTTTTCTCCAGAGTTTAAGCCCTAGGAGCCAGCGCCTTCAGGGTCTGCTGCAGCCTGAAGCCAGGCACCTGGAGATGAGACTCCATCCTTCCTGGGCAGCTGTCTTGAGCCTTGAGGGCATAGCTTACCATGAGTTGTAGGCTTCTGTCATCCTTTGCTACCCATCTGTGAGTAATAAAGTTGCTTCTCTTTGTTTTGTGAGTGTTTTTTTAATCTGAAAGTGTACCTACTTCACAATGAGATTCAAACTTGAAGTACCAGGCAATCAGCAGGGAAGCAATGAGTAGTGCGATGAGTTAATATTTAGGTTGGGATTAGTGCAGACATTTGATTGTGTAATAGTTGTTCCTGTATATTAATTAACATCTTTAGATATATTGTAGAAGTTGATTAGGCAGTTGCCAAGTGAGACAATGTACTAAAGGTCAAGGTGAAAACCTACCGGGGCATTCAGTGAAATTAGAAAGGACAGACCAGAAGTAATCATTCCAAAAATGGAGGGAAACAATGTCTAGTCATGGGCATGGAGGCAGCTTGCTGTTATGGCTTCAAAACTTTTCTTTACAATTCTGACTTTCTTATTCTCCCTGACCCATCCGGTACCCTATATGTGTGATTCAGCTGGTGACATTTGACAAGGATGAGCAGTGCAAGGAACAGAATCAGCTACAGGTGCTGGTAAGCTAATGCAATTTAATGTGTGATTATGAGAAACGTCTTCTCATCTTTCTATTTATCATGATACTTACCCATATAGGTGGTTTTATTTTTCATTTTTGTGATATTTTTCTGAAACACCAAATGGAGATTTATATGAACTTATTCAGTTTTACACATTTATTTTCATTCTGAAGATTTAATTCATAGTAGTTTTTAATAATGACAGTTTTGGTTTGCAGATGGGATAACAACTCAGTGAGGTTTGGTGATTTGATCATTGTCATAGAAATAGTAATAATAAAACCAGTTTTTGAACAGGATGGATGTGTTGGAATGCGGGGATATGGTGGGGTGTTGTCACAATGCGATTTTTCTGTAGCTTTCATTGGTGCTGAGGTCTACATAGGTTATTTAGCAGTAAACACACTTTGGTAGTGAGTGTGGCAGTGGTACAATGTAGTCAAAAGGGATATATTATATAACTAACTGCCATGAAATACTCTTATAAGACCACTCTCGGAAATGGTACGACATACATGTTTTCATATATTGTGGCCAAGAAGAATGAGTCAGAATATCAGTAACTCCCATCTATCAGGCTTTGATGAAGGGCTGTCCTCTGTAGGGACACAATTTCCTAGTCATTTATGGCCCACCTGTGGGCACACAATGTGGCTTCCAGAAAGCAAGGGATGTCACACAAGACGTGATATTAACTATTATAAATATGACCAGAACTCTTAACAGGATTATGTTAGATACCTTAGGCTGCTATAACAAAATATAAAGATTATGTGTGTCTTAAACAAGGCACATTTATTTCTCACAGCTTTGGAAACTGGGAATTTCAAGCTCAAGCTGTGACACATTCAATTCTTGGTGAGCTCTCTCTTCCAGGTTTGCAGATAACAAATCTTCTGTCTGTATTTTCACATGGGAGAGGGGTAAAGAGAGAGAATATGTTTAAGTATGAGCTTCTACTCAGCTCTCTCTTCATTTCTTATCAGGACCCTAGTCCTTAGTAGGGTCTCATTCTCATCATCTTATCTAAACCTGATTGCTTGCCAAGGTTTCCTCCAAACACCATCACATCAGGTCTTAAGTCTTCAACAGATGAAATTTTGGTGGTCACTTTATTTAGTTCAAGGTAAAGATCCTGGAAATTATATATTTAATGTTGACAAATCGACTCTCAAATGCATAATGCCCGTAATTTTCTTGTGAGATTGATTCCATTATTATTCTCACTATGAAGGTGAAAATAGAAAGTCTTAGAAATATTTATTGTTTCAAGTCCCACAAACTAGAAATGGAAAAGACCCAACACTTTTACCTTTTGTAACAAATACTCGAAGATTTGAATTTTCCTTTTTGTTTCCTAGTGTTTGTTCAATATGAAAGACTGATGTATGAATTTTAACTGTGGTATTATAAACTACAGGATAAAAGATTTCCTTTTCTCAAATAGTTTCTTGTTTCTTCAACTGTAAGCAGCAATTGTGCCTATGAATTTGGGGTAAATCTATTTTGATTTAATTAATTAGATCAACTTTTGTTGTCATATTGCACAGCAGGATTTAGGAAAGTTAATCCTGAGTTGTCCAGGCTATGCGGGCCACTCAGAACCCTATTACAAGTCCTTACACCCAAACACTATGCCCTTTGCTGATGTTATTACAGAGGTCTCATGTGCAGTGATTACAGAGGAAAACTGTAGAGTTGAATGTGAATATCAGAATATATGCATTGTTTTAAAACTATTCTAAAGAGAAATAAATCTAAAAGAAATATGTTATACAGAAAAACAATTATTTTGAAATTTAGAAATACTTTATTATAACCTCAGTGCAGCAATTACAAGCCAATACAAAACGTAATTTTTTTTTCAGTTTTTATTTTACTTGGTAAAATCTTGTCAGCAAATATGTTTTGGACACCTATATGAGCCTGTCATTTTGCTTTGTCTTACAGTTACAGAGATAAACAAAGAGACAGCACTTCTACCCCCATGAAGTATGAAGAAAAACAGGTAATTAGCAAAAGAATAGATAACAGATGGTGATAAGGATCACAGTGAAAATAAAGACAAGTGATGCTCTGTGGAGGAATGAAAGAAGTCCTTTGTTGGGAGTTCAGAGAAAGAATCTTTGAGAAGATAAGGTCAGTGGGAGAATAAGCCAATCATGAGAGACATATCAGAGAGAAATAGTGCCAAGATTCCTAGCAAAGGAGGAGGTGGTGTGTTTCAGGGACAAGAGAAAACCAGTGTGGCCAAATCACTTTAAACAAAGGGTGGCAGGAAGTAGATGAGGATGTAAAGTTAGGGAAGGATCTGACCTTGCATTGTGTAGAGAGGAGTAATTGACAATAAAAAGCTTTAATTTCATTCTGCACAAAATAAAAAGCTAATGAGGATTTTTAGTCAGGGTGATACAGAATGCACGATCTATCCATTTACCTCTCTATTGTCTCACATCCAGCCATTTATGGAACTTAAGATTTACTTTTGTCTAGAATTAGAGATGATGTAGAGATGGATATTAATAGGTAGGTTAAGAAACGATTTTGAGATAAAATGGGTAAAAATGGATTGTAGTTTATTAACATTTCATGAAAGATGAAACATAGGAAAGAGGAAAGGAAGAAAAAAACAAGGAGAAAGGAAGGGAGAGAGTGAAGAAATGAAGGAATAGAGGAAGGAAGGAAAAGAAGAAACAGAAAAAGACAACGCCATTTGGCTCTCAGTGAATCAAGGTGCTTTGGTCTGTCCTTTGTTCGCTGCAAGTTACAAAAGCGACATTGGAATAAATTTAATCTATTCTGGACAGTGGAAAAAAAATTACAATTGCATGAAACAAGACAACCAGGAAATTCAATTTCCCGGCTCTCTCTTTCTCTCTCAATTTCTTTACTGATTCATTATTTATTTAATTTATTATCTTTCCACAAAGGCATGCAATAGGCCAGACTTGAGCCAAGTGCCATTTCTGCACTAATCAACAAATCATTGTATCCAGGGGAGGAGAACTATAGTTGCCAGTTCAGTTACATGCCTGCTTCTATGCATAGGTGAGAAATTTTCATATTTATAAAGCAGATTGAGCCTTCTCAGAGTCCAAGTCAATCCTCTCTACAGCACAAGGAATGATCAGTTCCGCATGGAAGACTCAGGGAAGTCTTGCCTAAGAAGTGAACCTGAGCTGGATTTTGAAGAAGGGGATAACTCAGTTCAACTCAATTTGTATTGGGGGCTTATTAAATGCCAGATATTCTGCTAAAGTGCTGTGGAGCAGAGAGAAGTGAATCAAACACAATCTCTTCAATATAGGAATTTACAATCTAATGAAGGAGACTGGCACATACACAGAAGCCACTGGAGAAGGTCTTTTAACATCATTAAACTTAATCCTGAGACCCACTGGGATACCAGATGCTCTTATTATTAATAAGAGGCTTAGCCACTACAGCATATGCAGCCTTGACTTGGAACAAGTCTGCTAGATACAGATTAGCCTTTGGAGGATGGGTTTAGCTATAAATCAGAAACGTATCCATTCAATAAACAGTTACCTACTGCCTACATGACCAGGAACAGGTGAGAGCTATGGATATGGAGGTAGGAGTTTAGGTTGACATATAGATAAATTGCAATTCAGAGAAATCTATACTTTGTAATAATAAATAATAAATCACATATTATTTATTTAAAGGGCTTTTAATGGCAGGGCTTCTTTTCATTCTTACAACAATTTGGTAGGTGCTGCTGAGATTACTGTTTGTAGATGAGGAAACCAATGTGGAAAGAAGTTAATAAATTTGCTCCATGTGGTAAGTGGAGACCAGGCTTTAAACCAGGCAGTGTGGTTTAAACCCAGACCATTTCATTAAGAAAGATAGAATAACACTAAAATAATACAAAAAAAACCAAAAAGGATCTGGGTCTGGAATTTTCAGTAAAGTTTAGGAAAAGGAGAGGTGAGAAAGTTGACACAAGCGAGGTTGAGATTACAGTTAGATGTTTCCAGTTAAGATTTCTGAATTGGAATATATTTGAGTGGTCACCTGGTCTGATTTTTGGCTCTGAAAGTTGGCTGTTGAACAGGATTCAGTAAATGAGAATTGGTGTTCTGTCCGGGATGTTTCATTTTTAGATCAGAGGTGTCTATTATAATGTTTGGTTGTTTGGGCTAGAAAAATCTGTAGACTGCTTACTATCCAAAATCACACGTGGAGTGTGTCTTTATTTCTAGCCCATTACAGCTCACAAGAGTTCATCAAGCACTAACACAATTGCCATACTTTTGCCTTAACTTCCTTTTGTGAACTCAGTGCCAAAGCCCTTTCTAAGTTTGTTTCCTTCCCTGCATTCCAACTAACATAGTAGAGTCCTTCAAATGAGTGATACATTTCTAATTTAAGTTATCTCAACAGTCTCTTCATTGGTCTTGTTGATGAAGGCTTCCTCACTTTTAATTATTTCAAAATAATGAAATTATATAGCTTCCTAAGTAATTCCTGTGTTAAAACTTCAGGAACTCTTTTCTCAGCACCTGTACTACTGTGGTTACAGCGTCAGCCACAAGCATCAAGCTGATGGGTTTGAATCCAGCCCGGGTCAGCTAAACAAGGACAACTGCAATAAAAGAAATAGCTGGGCATTGTGGCAGGTGCCTGTAGTCCCAGCCACTTGGGAAGATGAGGCAAAAGAATTGCTTAAGCCCAAGAGTTTGTGGTTGCTGTGAGCTGTGACGTTACAGCACTCTACTGAGGGTGACAAAGTGGGACGCTGTCCCACAAAAATAAAAAATTCAGGAATTCTTTAAGTTCAGCAAATGAAGTCTGTTTTTTTTTTTTTTTTTTAAAGTAGATGAAATGTATCTGAGTGACCCCGCTGCAGACCACCTTTCTTGCCTGGTCACCTTCACACTCAACTTCAACACTTTTAACCACTTTGATTTCCTCAAATTACTTCTATCTCTGTCCTTCAGAATTATGTTTCTTTAGTTAAAATCTTTTCTTTTACCTCTGAATTTATATGTCACTTCCTTAGATGAGCCTTTCCTTTTTCCTCTGAGCCTCAGTTGCTTTTATCTTATTATTCCTATTTTAACACTTTGGTTGTTGTTATTATTACCTTTGTAATTATTTTTATATTTCTGAGGAAGTTGCATACAGTCTATGTTTGTTATCTAAGTTTATTGATTGCTTACATTTTCTTCCATTTGCTTTATCATTTGTGCGTTATTTTTCTTTCTGACAAATATATTTTTCTATGTGTTGTTATATACTTATATATTCTCTAGGTAGAGTATTTGACTGTGTATGTCTATATATGTAGTACAGACACTGTTATACAAATACACTATCCATACAATATATAGACTCCTAATTCATCAGGTAATCATCCAACACACACAGAGAATACAGCACTAGCTAGCTTCCTGAATAGACATCCCTGATGTCAGTTATCTAAGTGTATTTTCATACAAAACATCTCTTGTACATCCTTTATATTCTTTTATGGGGGGGGGTAAAGTTCTTTCAAAACTGTATTCATTGATCCTGTGATTTTAAATAATTATTTGTCTGTGAAAAGACATTTTTTTTTTTGTATTTGTTTTTTTTTTTTTGCTACCTATGATTCAGAGACATTCCATTCAATTGAAATTGAAAAATCATGCTTCCTGAAGACTTTTCAGCACGCATGCACTTAGGAATATTTTCTCCTTGTTGAATTCCTGTTGAGCTCTCATGGAGATTTTGCTGTGAGGCTCGTCCTGCACTTGCTGTGCCCTTCACACTGATGGACGCACACACTGCCTCGCTCTTTCATAGTGTTCAAGGACTGATAATGCCCAGAAAATTTCTCATATTTTTTGAAGTCTTGCTATAATACAAAATAGATAAGAAAATTTTATTCTGTCCAACTTGTATTTCCAGTTAAAATCTCCCTTTCAGGGTGCAGGTAAGTAATCCTTTTTTGGTTGTTTTAACTTCTGCCATCATATCACACACACTTTTTTCCCCTCAACATAAATTCCTTAGGGCAGCACAAGTAACTCACTCACATACACACACAGGGCACATGGATCATTGGGAAGCCTGGAGAATAGTACAATGACTTTTGGTGTCTCAACCTTTTTGAAAATGGGTAATGTGTACTAGAGGGGTTTGAAAGTACTGATAGCCGTGGAAGGTTGTATCCAGAACCTCTGCCGTATGTCCCCATTTATCGACATTTTAAAATCTATTTTAGGCCAATTTCTATAGCACTGACAGGCATACAGGAGAACCGCACATCAAATCTTACTACTGCAGGTAAAGTCAACCTTGTACTTTTTAACCAAATTTAGGTCCAGTGTTGATTTTCTTTTTTCAATCACAACTTCCTTCCTTGTACCTAACTGTGGACAATTTTAATCTCCTCTTTCCTTGTATTCATGATCTTTGCCTTTGTGAAAAGAACCTCCCACCCAACCACATCCTTAGAAGAGAAAAGAAAGTGTAATACTTTAAAATTAAACAAAAATATCTTTCTTTCCACTATGTACTTACATACTACGAGCTCATCATGGGGATAAAGGATACAAGATTCCTAGTGAACATTACTATTCTTTCTTAAATAATTACTTTTTCCATGCTCACATATACAATATTCTTCATATACCACAGCTTCCCATGGGTTTTGTTCACATTAGTTATTTTGTGAAATAATCTACCTTGAAGGACTGATCTACTCTCCATTACTCCTTATTTCCTAATTTTAACTACCACCCTGAAACTCCCCATCCTCTACATTTGCCAGCATTTATATCAATGCAAAAAGAGCATTTAGAAATCCTAGCAGATAGAACAAAGTGGTCTCCAAAAGTTTTTGTCACTTAACTAAAATTGTTTGTGTCATGGGTAATGCCTATTATAAATAATTATCTGAGTAGAACTGAGTTATATTCCCTGAACTTCTGTAGCTTATTTTTATCTTGAAAAAAAAAAAAAAGACACAATAAGATATAGTAAGAATTGATTGGTTTTTTTTGAACTTTTTTTTTTTTTTTTTGGCTGGGGCTGGGTTTGAACCCGCCACCTTTGGTATATCGGGCTGGCATCCTACCCCTTTGAGCCATAGGCACCACCCATTAATTGATTATTTTTTAAATAAAAGTATTGAAATAACCTTGGGGTTATGAAAAATAAACTTGGACCCACACTCAGATGCTATTAATTGGTGATTTATTCACACCTGTTCAGGGGGGCCCTTGTTCTGAGACAAGCGGCCCCAAAGTGCTGTATTTTTTTTTTTTTTTTGGTCTTTATACTTTGTTTTCTCTGCATAGCTTAAGTGAGGGGGGGGAGGAATGTTGCCATTGGCAGAGTTACAGCTTGGTTGTTAATGGATACATCTCAAATCACAATGGTTATGATTATATAACAACAATTGATTAACCGATACATCTTATAGCACGATGGTTATGGCTATACAACAGTAATTAATCAAGCCTCCGTGAGTTTTCCACCATTGTTCATCTACTGAGAACTTGGGGGTTTTGTGAAACTTGGGACTTTCTGTGCCTCTTTGAATTCTGGAGAGCACAGGAACATGTCTGGGAAGGCCCTTAGGGTGGAGGAGCAGGGGAACAGGAGAGGGCAGGAGGTTGCCTGTAGGATGGGGGAATGGGAGAGGGCAGGGGAACAGGAGAACATTGTCCTAAGTAAAGTTATCTCGGGAATGGACAAACAAGCATCCTATGTACTCAATGAGACTAGTAGATAAACAACTATAAGCCCACTTGAGACAAAAATACAACTGCATTCAAGAACAGGTGGGTAGGAGACTGGGAAAGTTTCTACCTAACAGGTACAACATTGGGGTTCTTAACACACATCCTGGGTGAAGGACCCAACTGAAACTTGGACTTTACAAACACAAACAATTTAACCTAATCTTGTGTACCCTCATATTAATCTGAAATTTAAAGCATCCTTTTATGTTAAAAGGTATTATTATTTCTTCCACAAACTTAAGTTGTCTTTCTTATTTTTTTATCTTGCTTTATTGCTGCAATGCATTGGGGCAATTTAGTCAGATATCTCTTTATTATTCTCTGTTCTTTACTTCTACCTTGAGATATTTTGAAATGTAATAGCACTTTTCTGAACTCCAGAATGTGCATTTTTTCTTCTCATCAAAATGGCCTGATCTTTGCCAGAAAGGATATAGAATACATTTTTCATTTTATTTTTATTTTAAAATTTTAATAGTTGGGCATGTGACAGGCGCCTGTGGTCCCCGCTACTTGGGAGGCTGAGGCAGAAGAATCGCCTAAGCCCAGGAGTTGGAGGTTGCTGGAGCGACTCCACTGCACTCTACCAAGGGCGAAAAAGTAAGACTCTGTCTCTACAAAAAAAGAAAATATTTTAAAATTAATTTCTAAAAACTTAATATGTTTGAAGTATAAATTTAACAGCTTATCATCTTTTATTCTCTAAACAAGGATGGATTATTTGTGTGTGCTTTAATTTTTTTTTCTATATTAAGTTAGGTGTGGCGGCTCATTCTTATAATCTTAGCACTATAGAAGGCTGAGGCAGGTGATTTGCTTGAGCTTAGGAGTTCAAGACCAGCCTTAGCAAGAATAAGACCCAGTTTCTATTAAAAACAGAAAAACTAGAGTCAGTACCTGTGGCTCAAAGGAGTAGTAGGACGCTGGCTCCATATGCCGGAGGTGGTGGGTTCAAACCCAGCCCCAGCCAAAAACTTCAAAAAATAAATAAATAAATAAATAAACTAGGTAGGTGTTGAGGTGGGTACCTATAGGCCCAGCTACTTGGGAGGCTGAGGCAAGAATTCTATTCCTTGTGAGCTACGATGCTCTACCAAGGTGACAGACTGAGAATCTATCTCAAAAAATCAATGTCTGTGTATGTGTGCATATATATATATATATATATACATTTCATATATATTTATAGGTATAAATATATATGAAACATATGTAATATATAATGTAAAAATATATAATATGTAACTATGTAAATATATATAAATATATAGTCTATATATTTTTCAATGACTTTTTCTTCAACAATAACTATTTTATCAATGTAATGCATTTTTTTGTATTGTAGAGTTTTTGTGTGTTACAATTTTCTGTTTGACTCTAGCTGGAACCTATTATATCCATGTAAAAGATACAAAAGCTTATACAAACACATACACATGGCTTGGCACCTGTGGCTCAAGTGGCTAAGGCACCAGCCACATACATCTAAGGTGGTGGGTTTGAATCCAGACCGGCCCGCCAAAAATAACAATGACGGCTGCAACAAAAAAATAGCCAAGTGTTGTGGTGGGCACCTGTGGTCCTAGCTACTTGGGAGGCTGAAGCAAGAGACTCGCTTGAGCCCAGGAGTTGGAGGTTGCTGTGAGCTGTAACGCCACAGCACTCTACCCAGGGGGGCAGCTTGACACTCTGTCTCAAAAAAAAAAACAACAAAAAACACATATACACATGCATGCACGCCCATGCTCAAGTCTGTATTTTAATTTTTGTTCCTTTTTCAAAACTCTTTTTATATTCAAGAGTAGTCCCTAGTACCTTCTGACACCACTAAATTTTATATTTGGCACCACCACAAGCATTTCGGGGATGTATTATTAGGCTGAAAATGTCCCACTTGACTCTCCCCATAGACAATGTTAAAAGTTGTTGGCTTCTCTTCCCACTACCTGACCTCTGAGTGGCTATTTTCCTATTCTTTTTTGTATTGATAGGACAACACAACAATGAACCAGGTTATGTTGAATGGATCTAGAAAAATGCCATTGTGTGAGACACAAAAAAATACATGTTGAACAGAAGGCACTGGAGTTTTAAAAATCACTTAACTGCCCCAAGTCAGAGCCTCCCAGAAGAATTCAAAAGAAATCCCTTCTAGTAATAACCAGGCAAGACTGACCATAAGTAGAGACGGGAAGTGTCTGTAACTATGCCTAAAGAGACATTGTCACAAAATATCATACTTGCGATCTATTCTACTCAGGGCCTATTATTCTGTATAAAATGTCATTAGTTTTCCCATATGGAAATTCTCTGTCCCCTCTTCCATAATAAAGATGGAAAATTAGCTCTATATTCTAAACATCTCTTTGAGACTTTTTTTGTGAACAGAATCACATTATATGTAATTAAATCCATGCTTTCTTTTTCTAATCTTTCCTTTGTCAGTTTAATTCACAGGGCCGCTATCACTGAACCTAGGACAGTTTAAGGAAAAATATTTCCTCTCCTACAATATGAGAGCCTTTCTGATCCTGGATTATTTGGATATGAAGACCAACCACTCTTTTTCCTCAAAACTTTAAACCTTTACTTCTTAAACTTTAAACCTTTGCTTTAAACCCTTGCTTCTTAAATCTGTCTTCATTTAATGAAACCATTGGGATGAGCTCCTTGGCTTTAATTCATCACATTATATGATATTTGGGTTTTATCTATGTTTATGCAACCTGAAAATTTCCCTTTCTGGTTTTCAGCCAAAGCATATATTTTAAACTTTATTTTTTTCCATAGTTCTTCCAGTATTGAACATTATTTTATATTGGAAGAGGGAAATTCTGGGTCAATTCAACTTATATCATTAGTTAGAAAAGTTCATTATTATGCAATTGTGTAGATTTTTGCTTCTGTTTGATTTACAGTACCATAGTTGTATTTATATTTTATTTTTGTTCTCTATTTTAATTATCTTCTTTCTAGTTAATTATATCTGCATACCTTTTGATAATCATATTGTTTCTCATTTGATATTTAGTTCATTCTATTCAATTTACTAATGGATATTATTTAATTCTAAGCACTATACTTCAGTTATTTTATCCTTGCTATTTTATTTCATATCTTTGAAGTCTTACTTTTTATCTCTATATGTTTTATGTTATAAATTTATTTGTTGAGTTGTCTCATTATTAAATTTCTTCTTAAATCACTTTACATTGCTATATATGAATCATAAATTTATTTGCATTCCCATGGGTTATAATTTTTTTTAACATTATTATTCCATTAAATCTTTTAAGTTATGTTCTCTAAGTTTTCCTCATATTTTTGTTCTTGGTTTGAACTTTTCTCGTCACTTTCCTGATACTGATTATAAGCAGCTGTGATCAAATTTCCTTTTCTCTGATATAAAGGGCATGAGTTTTCCTTGATACCTGCCAACTTATCTGAATCATATTTATCCTTCACATCAAAATTAGCTTGTGTCTTCATTATTTTTCATATGTTATATGAAATACATTAGGCATGGGAGTGAGAATGAGAAGGTAGAAGGCTCTTCTGCAGTTCACACTAACTAAATATGTCTGTCCTAGTCTAATGAGCATATTTTTTTATTTCAAGAAATTCCTCAAAAGAACACATAGTTCTGGAAATGATAAATCCTAGTAGATATCTGATGAAGACGGTGAATTTAAATATGAATCTGCCACTGCAGTTTATTCCCTGATCACCATGGAGACACCAACTAATCCCTTTCATTTATTACTCTCAAAATTTGTAGCCCTTCCTAAAATGTCTCAGGATTTCCACAGTGCATTTTTCCCTTCAATATTGTATTCTAAATAGTTTTGAAGTAACTTTAGAGCATTTTTATTTAGTTATTTAGTTGAAGAGTCACTTCAGTCTAATTCATTACCATTTTATTGTCATTTTCCATGTTTGTTTGCAGTCCTGAGAAGTTTTGTGAACTTTTCTTTTTTTTTTATTTTTTAGGAATTGGTGAATGGGGATTTACAATTCCCTTCCTCCCGTTTGGAAGTGATAATGTCTTTTTAAAATACATGGACTGTGTATTTCAATGATTCTATATCCCTGAACTAAATTAGGATATTCCAGCTTGTTAATTTTGTAACTAACAAAATAAAATAGCTAACGTGCAAATAAATATATTAGATTTTCCTTCATGTAATCTTTTTGATCGGAAGTAATCAATCACACCATATTTTAATTTATTGCCAAAAACTTTTCCAACCTCTGGCTTTGTGTACATGTGTTTTCAATAAACTTGGTGAATAAAATGTATACACATAAATATATATATATATGCATAAATATATAAAATATATTAAATAAGTAAATAAATTTCTTAAAATGAATACATTATATAATTTCTGGTTATCAATATTTTATCAATATCATGTAATATACTTAGCAAATTGTTAAAAGCCTTTTCATCTTTTCTTATTATTATAATTAACGAACATGATAATGCTCTAAAGCCTCGACATCTCCTGTGGTGTATATCCAATCACTATATAGTCACTGTTTATTCAACATTATCTTATAGGTATATTTTCCATACATGGAAAATTTCAAAACATTTGACAATCCAGGATGCATATTCACAATACCTAATAAAAAAGTGAGTTTTTACAGATAAGTATGATATTTCTGTAAATAAATAACAACCATTTAAGAAATATATTTTTAGCCAATTGTGGTGGCTCATTTCTGTTGTTCCAGCACTGTGGGAGGCAGGTGGATTGCCTGAGCTCAGCTGAGTTCGAGACTAGTGGAAGACCAGCATGAGCCTGGGTGAGCCAGAGTGAGACCCCATCTCTACAAAAAAAACAACAAAAAACAGCTGGATGTTATGGTGAGCGCCTGTAATCCCGGGGACTTGGGGGGTAAGAGGGCAAGAGAATCACTAAAGGAAGAAAGGAAAAAAAAAAAAAAAAGAAATATATTTTTACAGCTATTGGATACAACAGATAAAAAATCTACAAATGACAACACTGAACTTTTCAGTAGTAACCAAGTTTACTTTCAGTTTATGTTTTGTAACATGACTTTGGTTCCAAATAAAATGTTAAATTTTACCAGAATTTAACTCATGATAGTAAGAGAGGATACCCAAAAGGAGATGACAAGGATATACCTGCAGGGTCCTCTCCATGGTGACTCAGCTCTTGGGAAATTGTAAACTTAACTTCCTGGAACTTGGAAATTTCCATGTTCTGTGAAATCCTGTAGTTCTATGGGGGCTGGAGTAGCATCTCCTGCTTGATTCAAACTGGCCAATGAGAAGGTACCTGTGGGATGGAACTTTTTGACTGTCGATAAAAAGGGAAAGACCATGCCAGTTGGGGAGCACGACCATTTGGAATTCTTTTATGCCATAAGCTCCTGGCCAATAAATAAAGCCCTATCTCTTATAAACGGTGTTTGGGTGCTCTTTCTCTCCCTCGGGCCTCATCTTCCTGCAACAATAGAGCTCCAAAGAGCAACAACAAAATCAATTTTTTTTGGAAGAGAAATTAGAAAGCTTTATTTCAACTCTTTTCACATAGAATCATCATTGAAATACTAAATAAAATTAATATGTTTGCTTGTTTAATTTTGTTTGTTTGTTCTTGCCACTGAAATACAGAGAAGGATGTAAATATGAAAAATATTTTAAGAAATTCTCAAAATTCTTAAAATTTGAACTAGGTTAAATGACATATGTACTTTCTTAAAACCTGATTTAGAACCTGATCTGATTGTTTTTTCTCTTTAAATGTCCTTCTAGATATCCACTTTTTTTTTTTCTTGAAAATGTCTTAATGACCTTTTCTGAACTCTGTAACTTATTCATATCATTACTATATGGTTATACTTTCCTTAACTTTCAAATAAGATTTCCTATAGGAGTTATATATACACACACACATAAAACTATTCTGTAACTAATAGTTAGATGTTTGATTTTTGTCTTCATCATTCTTTTGAACACACTTTAAATATAACTTATAGATACACAATTTTATATTTTATATATGCATATATCTGTGTATCCGTGCATGTGTCAGCTGTTTTTTTGACTTTTCCTAACAGGCCCTGTTTCTAACCTTTTGGGAACTGTATTCAAGTGAAGAAAGTAGATATGAAACAAGAAATTATAAATTTAAGTGGATGTTGGAGAAGGAAAGTGCCTGGCGTTTTAAGTACATATAGCATAAGAAATAACCCATTTCTTAGTAGTCCTAAATCCAATATTGATTGTAAACTTTCACAATAGACTTAGTGGCAACAATTAAGTGTATGCTGTGTGAAAGTGTGTAGTTGTCTATCTTTTCATTTTTTATTCAGTAATTATTACAGTGCCTGGCACATAGACACCATTGTATAAATATTTGTTGAATAAAGGAAACACATGACACTCTTTACTTCCCAAAATTCCCTTACTCCTTGGGCTATCATTTAAACTAATCAATTTTATTTTTTAGATCAGTTTTAGATTTACAGAACATGTTACTGAAAAGTAGAGAATTGCCACATAATTCCATACACATATATAACATAAACACAAATGCAGTCGCCTCTATTAAATTTCTTGTGTCTGTGTGTTATAGTTGTCGCAGTTGATGAGTTAATATTGAGAAATTGTTATTAAGTAATTTAGATAGTTTATTAGAGTTTCCTCTTTGTGTTGTGCATTCCACGACTTTGACAAATGTATAATAAGTGTGTTTGCCTGAATAGTATAATGCAGAATAGTTTTACTATGCTAAAAATCCTCTGGGCTTCACCAGATCATCCCTACTCCTCCCTCCAACCTCCTGAACTCCCGGAAACCTCTGATCTCCTAACCATCTCCATAGTTTTACTGTTGTATTAGGATGTCCTATTGTTGGAGTTATACAATATAAAACTTTTTAGATTGGCTTCTTTCACTTAGCAAATTGTGCTTAAGGACTGTTTATAAGTTCTCATGGCTTGATAATTTTTCTTTCTTTCTAGATATGTATAAGATTTCATTGTGTGGATATTCACCTGCACCCCAAAGCCTAGAAACAACTCATTTGACTAGGAGAGCCTCTAATATTCTATATATCATCTATCCATTGATACGTATATCTCAAGAACCCAGATGCATATATGTCATTTTTCATACTGTAGCTTATATGTTGACAACTAAACTTTTCCAAAGAATTACATACTTCTCAAAGGCAGGAAGTGTATAGGTATTGGATAGATGCATAAGTATATGATGGATATATGTAAATTAATATCAAAAGTATATATTTTTATTTAAATAACCACTTGAACCAGTGAATATAATACCTTATTTTTAATAAAATATGGCTCTGTTCCCTGAGTTCATAGCTGTATTGAAAATGACACATGTTCTCAAACATCTTATTGATAAGTTATCTGGTTTTCAAATTAAGAACTAAGATTACTTGATATTAAATTTATTTTTAAAAAATAATCTTGCCCAAAATTTTGGTATCCTTTGCTAACTTTTAATTTTAAAACAGTTATGGATTTGCAGGGTGCTGTCGAGTAATCCAGGGAGGTTTCATGTCTGCTTTATCAACTTGTCCTCATTGCCTACATCATACGTACAGATAAGTCAATATCAAACACAGAAAACTGACATTAGTTTTAAATGTATCTATACTTCTATGTCACTTCTCACAATACAATTTCATTTTACCACCATAGCAAACAATAAACAGAAGTATTCCAACTCCACGAAGGCCTTCCTTGTGCTCTCCCCATATACTAGTACCCACCCTCTTCACCACTCACCCCGGCAACACTGACAGGCATTTTAGAAAATGCTATGCAATTTGAATAATACATACATTTTAAGATCTTTTTTTTTTCTTCTCCCTCACCATAATGTCATTATTTTATGTGCATACTTTGATATTTTAAAATAGGAGTTACTTGGGCATATGATTTATTGAAAAAGTATTAAAAAGAATAGACAGAATCCAAGAAAAATTGGGATAGCATAATGGGCTAAGAGAAAAAGCAAAGATAAGCAAATGTGGATTGAAGAGGAGAAGAATCTAATTATCTAGGAAAAACTAATAGCATATTGTTTGATTTCCTAAAATAACAGTGTTAAAATGACATGGTGCTGAACGACAGCCTAGAGAGATGAATGGACAGTTCATACTGATGTATCAATAAGTTCCAAGAATCCATACACATGTATAATTACATAATGTTAGAAATATTACATTCTATCAAACTTTTTTTTACCCTAATATTTAATCACAGATGTGGTCGAGAAAGCAGAAATAAGCTTGCCAGAATAATGAAATTTGGCAAGTCAACTTATTCTCTAACAACTTTTATTTAATATGATGGCACCAAGAATAAGTACCAGTCAGTCTCACTGCCCTGTGAGACTAAGCAGGAAGAATCTGTCATATTCCATGTCTATATATATTTTTTAACATTATTTCAGCTTCATAGCAGGCCATTAGCCTGACTTTGATATTTTAAAGTCAGTCTTGTCAGGTGTGATAGTCTAACAGACATGAGTGCTGTTACTCAAACACTCTGCCAGGTGATGTCATAGCAAGAAAATTAGTGTGTGTCCCAAGGATAGTCATCACCGTTTCATCCAGAACACCTTGTTTTTGGTTTCTTATGCATCTTAATTATAAGAACATTTAAAAATAGCATAATTACAACTGTTTTTATATTATAATATGATGGAAATTTAGTCAGTGTAATTTTTCAAAGACAAGTATTTTCACACTTAGTAACACACAAAAAGTTTACCCTGTTGAAAACGTTAGCAGGGAATACAATTTCTTTTTCAAAGTTTTTTGCATTTCAAATTCCTACGTTCTAGTGGTGTGAGGTATCACAAAGAAAATGTTAAGGTGAAGTAAAGCGTGTGTGCACACAGGTACAGGGCTGGTCTTCCTTGAATTTCAAAAGCAAACACCATGTGTAATATAAGCTTTTAATATGGAAATATAAAACAATTAAGAAAATATAAAATTCATAAGTACAGTTTTAAAAAGATAATACACATCAGCATGTTCAATTCATTGTAAGAAATGTAATGTTATCTATCCTACACTGGCTTTGTGACATCCCTCAATATAGTTCTTTCCCTCTTCAAGGCAGGGGAAACTACTTTACTCAGTTTAGTTAATCATTCTCTTACATTTTGAGAAAATATATCAACATCTGCGACTGTGTCCATAAACTATCCAATGGTTCATATGTATCTTCCATTTTTTAAAGGACATTTATGAAAATGTAGATTAAAGTTTAAATATTATTATTCTAAATAATTCCATACAACCTCATTAAATTAACCAATATTATTAAATTACATGTGCTACTGATGTATCTCATCAACCTAAATGAAATATACAGATATGTTAACACACAGCTCTACGTATTTTTCTCTATTCCAATGTAACTTTATTTATAACTCTATATTCAAGCATACAGTCTGACTTATACTTACTTTAGTAGTTTTTCATTCACTCCTTACAAATTGTCACTTATGGGGGTGGCCCCTGTGGCTCAAAGGAGTAAGACGCCAGTCCCATATGTCAGAGGTGGCGGGTTCAAACCCAGCCCCGGCCATACAAAAACTGCCAAAAAAAAAAAATTATTGTCACTTACTTGAATATCAGGGTGATATGCACTTCATGGAATGTGTTGGAGGAAAATAACTTCCTTCTCAATTTTTGAAATAATTTCTGCAGTATGGATAGAAGTGGTTTGAAGTTTTGAGAAAATTCTGGTGCGAAGCTATCTGGACCAGGGCATTTTTGTTGTTTTTATTGGGAGATTTGTTATTGTTTCTTTGATCTCAGTTCTTGAAATTGGTCTGTTCGAGTGATCTATTTCTTCTTGGTTAAGTCTAAGGAGAGGGTACAATTCCAGCTAATGACCATTTCTTCCACATTGTCAAATTTCTGGGCATGGAGGTTCTTGTGGTCTTCAGAGATAAACTCTTGTATCTCTGTGGCTTGCATTGTTATTTCCCTTTATCATTTCTCAGTGAGGTTATTAGAGTTTTGCTTGTCTGTTTCTAGCTAATCTGGCCAAAGTTTATTGATTTTATTCATTTTTTTCTAAAAGCCAACTTTTTGCTTTGTTAATTTTCTGAATGTTTCTTTTGTTTTCAATTTTGTTAATCTCTGATTTAATTATGGTTATTTCATTTCTTCTGCTGGGTTTGAAATTAGATTGTTCTTTCTTTTCAGTTCTATAAGATGGTTCATGAGTTTCCTGATGTGCTTTCTTTCTATTTTTTGAATGTAAGCATCTAATACAATAAATTTTGCTCTGAAGACTGCTTTTACTATACACACAGATTTTGGTAAGTCATGTCTTCATTGTTATTATGTTTGATAAATTTAATTATTTCCTTTTTTATCTCTTCCTGAACCCAACTATTATTCAGCATGAGGTTGTCCACCTATCCTTCTAGTATCAAGACTATAGAACACTTCTTTTGGAAGAATTTGTTTTTATGTCATGATGTTCAAAAAACAACAAAAATGCACATGATACTGACACAACTGTAGTAAAAATGACTGTAAACAAAAACACTTTGACAGTTCCACAAAAATTTAACCATACACTAAATCTAAGAACTTCTTCATTTTTGATGACATTTTGAGGATTCTACCATAGGCTTTTGCAAACATTTTTTTTTTCCTGAAATTGTTTCAAAATCAAAAAGAAAAAATAAGAAATTAAAAAATATTAGAAGACAAAAATCTAGGAACTAACAAATGTAGCTTGAATGTAATATCTGCTTGCCGCTGGTCATCATAGTTAATTAAAGTGTCATTGTCCAGGTAAGGTGGATGAGACTGAAGAAGGAGAGTCTGGAGATGACAAGCAGACTCATTATCAAATTTTTAATTCTTAAATAAGTATAAAACCAACAGAATTACTAAATAGTATCCAGTTTTCATACTGAAATATTTTGTGATTAATTCCCGCCACCGTATCAGGCAACCTGAGCGGCTGAATTTCTGAATTTGGTTCTTTTTCAAATAGCATGCTTCATGTAAATGATCCCAGATGATAAGACTTGAAAATAACTAGCATGGCTGGTCAACATCTGGGTTACTACACAAACAAATAGCACGTGGGATCGTCATCTCTCAAAACATAACTGACGACTATTGTATCTCTTCAGAAACAATACTAAAATGAAATTGTCGTTTACTCTTCAACAATGGGATTGCATTCTTGAAATCCAAATGATGAATTCAAGGTTAACCAGTCATGAATATATTAAGATGCGGATAGTAATGTGGTTCTTGTAACAAAGAGTTTGAGTTTGTGTTAATACTGAGATAACTAAGAGAAAATTAAAGATACCAAGTATTGGATTTAAATCCCATCCTTTTGAAAAGGTATTGAATAATGGTGTTTAATTGCTTTTACATTCTATTCTAAATAGCCAATGAATTGGGGATTAATTTTTACTTACTGAAAATCAATTAATATCAAATTGATAAAAAGGTTATTTTTCAATATTAAATATTAATTTTAGAGTTAACCCCTCTTTCATCAAGATAATCAAGGCCAAACTTGAATGTATCTAATAAAAAAATCAATAATTTATTTTATAATAAAATATTTTATGAACATGTAAGAAAAATAATGCTTAAGGTTTATGTAGGAATAGCAAACACAGTATGTTACCTTTAATTGAAACCCGTGAATACTATATTACACTCACTTCATAGCAGTCTGTTCTTATTAATGAAATGTAAGAAATTTAAAAGTAAATTTCCATCATTCTTATAATAAGGAATTATGTTGATATAAAAGATATTCTTCATTATTTTGGTAATTTATCCTCTCACCCAACTTTACTCCCATCTCTGAGTACTGTGCTTATCCTCTTTGTGAAATATCCACATCTAGTCCTCCAACCCATATGCAGATTGCCCTATTGTGATCCATGTACAATTCCCCACTAGGAGTAAAGCTAAGTTTTATATTTCTTACTCTAAAACAGAATATCCATCACCTAGATGTTTTACATTTGGTATGTCCTTTAGATATTTAAAGCACAATATTATTTACTATTGATTTAAAGGCTTGTATTCCTGAAACAAGTACATAGTTCAGCTTAACTGTAGCAAAATTACAATTTTAATCAATAAGGGAAAGAGTAGAAATGTTATGGTAAGGCAAACGTAGTGTCAAATCCTCCTGTCCCCAACGACTGAAAACTGTGTTCAAAGACATTCAGAACAATTTTCATTATTATTTTACTTATGGGTCAGGAAATATTCATATCTTCAGCTTGTTTTTATTAAAAGAAAAGTTTAGGAGAAAGTAGTAATTGCTCAGGAACTTAAAACACAGAAAAATATGAGAGAATAAATTTCTGTAAATTTATGTGATTACTGAATTCTATTCATTTAATAATAAAGCTGTGAATCAAAGCCTATAACACGAACTGCAGTCTTATTTGCATTCAGAGTCCTTTGTAAGCTCTTTATGAATAAGTTTCATGAATATTACATTTTCTAAGAAAATTGCATTAATGGATTTTGGGAGTATTGAAAACAAGCTGTCAGAAAGCATTTTGTGAATGACTGCAAGGAAATAAGTAGTCAGTGGGTTCAGCCCTGCGAGCCTGACCCCATGCAACTGTGAGGTGGTTTTGATCATTTGACAGGTTGAAAGGTCTCCCAACTCTCTGCCAGGTTATCTTGCCCTCTAATTCTCTAATCCTCCTGATAGAGAGCAAGACTCTTTCTTTTCACAAATGGGCAAAAGTCAAAAATTTTAAAGAATTATGCTCATGACATTCAGGGAAAAAATACCCTTGACAACTTACAAAGATTTGAAAAATCTCTTCAAATAAGTGGGCACTTGATTTACTTAATCATGTTGTTTCTTAGAGACTGTAAAGGCTGAAAGAAATGAAAGAAGTAGTGAAAAAAAGAAATGATCTAACACAAGGTTTTTACTGTTTATAGGCAAAATTATTAATTTTTATTTGTATTTATTTATTTGCAGTTTTTGGCCAGGGCTGTGTTTGAACCCACCATCTCTGGCATTTATGGGGCCAGCGCCCTACCCTTTTGAGCCACAGGTGCCACCCTATAGGCAAATATCTTTGATTGTTTCCTCTTTGTAAAGCTGAACAGTTTTATTTTTTCTTATTCTGGACCTCAGGTTCACAGAATTAGATTGATTATGGTGTTCAGTACATTAAATTATGCAATCGTATCAAAGACTCCTCAATGTTTTACTTTCTTAAAATGAAACAATAATCAACATGCACAAAAAAGTCTCATTTTACTGGACCAAAAGGTGGTAAAGATTATAGTTTTATACTGATTTTTAAACAGTTTCTGATTATCTTCCTGGGTGTTCTGTTTACTGGAAAGAATTAATTTGGAAGTTTTTGTTTGTTTGTTTGTTTGTTTTGTTTTGTTTTGTTTTTGAGACAAATCTTACTTTGTCACCCTTGGTAGAGTGCTCTGATGTCATAGCTCACAGCGACCTCAGACTAGGGCTCAAGCAAATCTCTTGCCTTAGCCTCCCAACTAGCTGGGACTATGGGTGCCCACCACAATGCCCAGCTACTTTTTTAGAGATGGGGTCTTGCTCTAGCTCAGACTGGTATGGAACTTGTGAGCTTAGGTGATCCACCCACTTCAGTCTCCCACAGAGCATGAAAGATTTGTAACAAATGTTGTGTGAAGGAGGCTTGTAGATGGACTTCTCAGAATAGAAATAAGGTAAAGATATCTGTGTCTCTTGTGAGTGAATAACCATCCGGTGAATAAAATGGCTAATTTTATGGCAGAACAACACCCTGTTTTCCCAGTTATATTGGTGTTTGCTCAATATGCTTATGTAAAAACTGGTCATGGTTACAAAGACAAATGCACTTAAAACTATGTTCTTCTCACCAAAGCTAACTGCCACAGATTCAGTAATCTGTCCAAAATACAGAAAAACACTGAGTTCCCATTTTCCAGGGAGACTGGACAGTCACATGGAAGCAGGTTTATTATGGTGGAACACTCCATCATTAAAGGTACAGGGATTTGTTGCTTTTAGCAGCTATCCCCTTGAGGATGTATCCATGTTCTCTTTTTGTTTTATCAGAAAAACTAATTAACAGCTTTAAGCCTAAATTAAGAGTTCTTTATATTAAATTCCCTTTTAAATCATTTTGAATCATGTTCTGCTATTACTAGATACTGATCTATAAACATATAGGATCATTTTCCATTCTTTCATATTTTAACCTTACTTGAAAATTGTTTTCTTTTTATGGAAGTATTTATTCAACTTATAATTTTACTATGCTTTATTCCATGACTAATATATTTTCGTATAACATTAATTTTCCCAATAAATTTTATTCTGTTGGTTCTGTTTCTCTGGATATCTCTGACTTATACAGTTAGGAAGTAGATAAATAAATAATTTCTAAAAACAGAATGTGACATTTTAACTCATTAAAAATCTCAATTAATTCTATCTCAATTTCTTTCATTTCTTTTAAAGTCTAATTTCTTTACCGATTTAAGCAGGATACATAAAATTTGTTTTGTGGTTTAAACAGACATTACATAATCAGTATATAACAGTATTCAGAACAAAATTAATTATCTGATAATAATTCTTGTTCTTCTTCTTTTTTTCTTTTTTGAGACAGAGTTGCCTGGAGAGTGTTGTGGTATCAGCCTTGCTCGGAGTAACCTCAAATTGCTGAGTTCAAGCAATCCTCCTGCCTCAGCCTCTCGAGTAGCTGGGGCTACAGGCTGCTGCCACAATACCTGACTCATGTTTCTATTTTTGGTAGATACAAGGTCTTCCTCTAGTTCAGTCCAAAATTCCTAAAGTGCTTCCTCCCACCTCAGCCTCCCATGGGAGAATGTGATAGGATTACAGCCTACACCATGCCTGAGTGGTAATTATTATTCTTAAACTTTATTTTCCTATTTCTTTTTCTTCTGTCTTTATGTCATGTGTAAAATTATAAACACAAGTTGAAATTTTAAAATATTATTATGACTACTGACATATAAATATTAGTTATATGAATACCCAGTGAAACCCTCATATATCTTCTCAGTGGGGTATAAAACACATATAAGTAAATAAAATTCATGATCTCTCTACCAGATAAACCATTATAAGAACATATATCTTTACATGTATCTCTTTTTAATCAAATAATAATCCTATGTTAAGTTTTCTTAACTGTTTAATTAACTATATTGTGAAAATTTTCACTAATGGAATTCAACAATATTTTTGAATAGTTTCATTCATCATTGTTAACATACACCATTTAAACTATTATGAAATTTAATGTTGTAAGAAATAGAGGCAAGACAATTACTTTCGATGTCTAAAAATATTTTGACTCATTCTCTTGTAAAACATCCCAGAATAATTATCACTATATTATCATAGTCATAATAAAAGACTATGAATGGATACGGTTTCTCTTTTGTTTATTCATTTAATCATTTAATTGTTAAGGATGCAGCAGCACTTGAATAAAGAACTGATGTCTTATCACTTTTGAAGTTGACATTTATAGGTAAATGTAAAATATATCAGATGGTGTTAAGTACTATAAAACTGTAGCAGGTTAGGTGAAAGAAAGAAAGTGTTCAATGTTTAGGGTTGACAGATATTATACATATTATTTTAAATATGATATACCAGAAATGAGTCTGTAATATTGTAAAATTTCTTGATTGATAAAAAAGAGCAAAACTTTCAAAATCTGGAGAAAGAGGATTCGGGTGGTAGGAGATTGTAAACCTTCAGTAGGGAGCATCCTTGGTATGTTTGAAGAATAGACAGGTGTTTAGAGGATCTGGAGCTGTGTGTGGAGCAACTTTCTAGAATGTCTTGCAATGATCAAAGCCTTCTGATACTGACCGCCAGTGCAATCCCCTCCACTCGACTGCGGGCTGGGTTTAGTACATTGCTTCTAATAAATACAAAGTGGCAAAAGTAATGTATGCCATTTTCAAGATTTAATTATAAAAGGCTATGATTCTGTGTGTGTTTGTATTTTATCTCTGCTGGGATGAAGCAAGCTATCATGCTGTAAGAAGATCTATTTAAGAGCCATGTGGGAGGGAAATGATGATGGTCTCTGTCTAACAGTTAGCAAAAAACTGATGTCAACAGTTTAGCAGCTTCAAGAAACTAAACATTGTGGAAAACAAACGAATATGTTCCAAAGATCTTTCCTCAATGACGCCTTCAGATTAGACATTAGCCCTGGCCAACACCTTGATTACAGGTGTCTGAGAAACAGAGATACCAGTTAAACTATGCCTGACTTATAGACCAACGGATAGTAAAATAATAAATGTGTATAGTTTAAGGGCCCAAACTGAATTTGGGAGCTGTTTGTTATGCATGATCAGGTAACTAATACAAGATACATAAATCAGAAGACTAGCCATGGCAGGTAACATTAAAGGAATATCATTGGACATGGATTAGACAATGCCCTGTAGGTTTTGGTAGGTGTATTCCATTTTATTTTGACTTCATACCCATTATAGAGTCTGAGCAATTTTCCTGATATAACATACATCCAAAAAAGTCATATTAAACATGTAATATACAAACATCTATATTACAAGAATATAAGGTATGAAGTTAAGATGTTAGAAAGGGGACTTTTCATTATTTTAACACATCATTTTATTATTTTAAACACATGTTGATGCAGGACAAGGTGGCACCATGACCTGCCACCTTAGCCCTGGAAGTGTTGATGATACTGAAGATGGAGGAAACAGCTTGATATCCAGCTGGACACCTACAGGAAGACATTGGCAACTTGTTTTCTCCCCCACCTGCACACCATGGTGCCTTGCTCTCACCTCCACTTGGACTCCTGACTTGTCAATTTCATGTCAGTTTCTAAGGCCTTGAAAGCTCATTGGACAATTGACTGTAACTGACAAGGACCCACCCCCTAAAAGTCAACATTTAGTTCCTCAAAACAACCCCCCCTGCCATTATATAAACCCAGTGAGCAGAGAGCCCACAGACAGACCTTGAAGAGGGAGCAGGAAAGCTTATTCCACTCCTGGGTTCTCTCTGCCAGGAGGTTTGGTTTTTTGTAGTTGTTGTAATTTTTGTTCCTTGAATAAATCCTAACTTATTGACTTAGAAATACTGATCCTGTGGTCCATCAATTCTTCCAATCACTGAGGCCAAGAACCTGAAATCTGGTATCAATGTCACTATATGTTTAAAATGACATTGCCACCACTTTAGTAATTCATTTTTCATTAAACATTGTTAAATCTAGTGAGAGATAAATTTTCAGATAAAATAAGAATTTTATTACATAATTAATGTTAAAATACTTTGTCAATGCACAACTTATTATCTAGATTTAATAGAGTTCCTCATATAGTTATCATAATATAAACAGTATTTAAGGTTTATAGCCTTCTGAAAGGAACTTTCTACATATAGGTTTGGAAATTTAGATATATCTTCTATAGTGAACATATTAAGAACTTTTCTACCAAAGAAACTCATTTAAGGTAATTTTATTCATTATTATTAAACTTCTTCAACAGTGAACACTTATTTTTTAACAGACATTTGAAATATAATGTAGAGTGTTATCTGATAAAAATATACTCATGAAATGCTTCTCTGGTATAGTTTTCCTGCAATAATAATTTTGGTTCATAGAATAATTATGGTAGAGATTAATAACTGGCTTCTGTCACATGAATGAAGACGAAGTGAGCAAATATTGACTGCCATAAGTATTGTTTTATTCGTCACCTTCCCACCCCCCTTATTGAGTTGTAAGCTAAACTATAGGAATTTATGAACTAGGGATTTACACAGTGTCACGATAACCTTCGTCAGGCTATTGCATCTACCACCGTAATTAGTTTGTCATTGTTAATTTACAGAGCTTTTTATGCTGAAAATTCTATGCTACCTTAACAGTTATACTATCTTGAAATTAAATATGTCAGGCAAGAAATTCTCCTTGTAACACAGAATAAAATTTAGTTTAGACATTTTTATTGCATGAGAATTATAAACACTATAAAGTTAAGATTTATATATTAAACATAATTGGCCATTAAACTGAGTAGGAAACATATTGTTCATTTTAAGTAATGAAAAATCATTTAATCTAATTCTAAATTGTGTACTAAAGTGCAATCCATTCTACTGTATTTCCTAGACAATTAGGCTAAGACTATTCATATGATTAGCCATAATTTTCATAAGGTTAGTGATCTCTTGACATGGCTCTGGTGGAATTTTTGTCTTGCTAAGTATTTCACTATCCAATACTGATTTATTCAGTTAGACTAAAATGTATTAGTTTTATTATCTATTTATATGTGCCAAGTACTATTCTAAATGCTTCTATAAACTAATTTAATAATTCTCTGAATAATCCCTGGAGGTAGATTTTGGTTTAATTGTTATCCTTTGTGGAAAACTGAGTGAACTGAGACAGAAAGCAGTCAAATAACTTATCCAGCATGGCATATCTATGATTTTGTACCCAGGTGTCTAGCTTCAAAATCTGGGCTCATAATTATAGCCCTGGTTTTACTTATAGTTAAATCAACTATATTCACAATTTATCCAAGTGGTTAGTCATTCATTGATTAAGAATAAAAATTGTAAATTTATGATGGGTCTAATTTTACAATATTCTCTTTGACTAGACAAAATAGATTAGAAATATATCAAGGTAGAACAGTTGAAAAAATTAAAAGGTGATAGTTTCTGAGATAATCATGCATGTTAGCACAATAGGGTATACTATTCAATTATATTTCTAAATGCAATACATTTACTTCAGTAAAAAGTAGAATGTTATCTATTTCTGTCATTATACTAATGGTTCTATCCAGCTATGAGTTAAACATCACCACCCAATTAGAGTGGTTCCTAGGTCAAAGAGGTGGAAAATATTTTGAAGAGCTCAGAGAATTACATTTCAACTTGAAACTGACATTGTTCAGTACTTATTTGAAATGTATAGCTTAGCTTTATACAAATCTACAATTATAATAATTTCAAAGAAATAATACATTTTATCCCAAACTAATTTTATCTATTATCTTAATTTATGCTTGGGAACACTGTGGTGGTTTCAAAATGTATTGTGATAATGTCTTAATCAATTATAATTACAAATGCATTTTAATATGACTTTTAAAGAAGACAATAGATCTTGAGATGGTTTTAAACTATAAATTGCAATAACTTCCAAATCTAAAATACTACTTTGCACCTGGCAAAAATTCAATAATTACTTTTTAAATAAATAAGACCATATCGTATATAAAATTTAATTCCACATCAGAAAATTGAATATATGGTCTATATGTAATCCTCTTTTGGTTTGTTTTCTTTTTAACATTTTGTGTGTATTTCTTTTTCTTCAGCATGTTATGGGGCATGGGTTTTTGGTTTACATAATTTATTTTTATACAGGTTGAGTCAAAGTTACACAAGTAAGTGTGCCCTTCACTTAGTGTGCATCATACCTAATAGGTGTGAATTTACTCTTTTTCTCCTCTCACCTTCCCCTCCCCCAGCTTGATTTTCATTGAGATTTTCTTCCATGTGTGCGCTTAAGTGTGGAATGATCAGTTCCAATCTGATATTGTGCACATGTGTTTGTTTCTCCATTCTTGCAAAGCATCATTTACAAAAATGGTATGTAAATAAATTTAATGACAGAATGTATTCTACTCTGTTATATTAATTTATATTCTTTTTAAAAGGAGCTTGAAAAGCTAACAGTACATTTGACATTAACAGACAAATTCAGGATAAATGAAATCACTGTTTATTAATTCTAGTTTTATATTACAAATAGTAATTATATTAATAATGTTCTAAGCAAATTTTATTAATCTTCCAATTAAAAATTTTTCACATTTGCATAGAAAAGAAATTGAAGTATGATTAAAATGGGTTTAAATAAGTTCATAGCAGCACGTTAGTCATATTTTACATATGAAGAAACAGTGATTGGGAAAAGCTTCAGTGGGCACGTTTTATAAAAACTTAATATTACTTAACGTCAATCCTGAAAAGGCACCAAGAGAATTACATTGTTTTATGAGTAATACCATTTCATTTCTTTACATGGATTAATTTCTTAAAGAAGAGACTATTTTATTTAAGTGATTAATGTGTATACAAATGTGCTTCAAAGGATAATGGCCTGCTTTTTGTTATACTGAGACTACAAATAGGAGAGTATAATTTACATATGAATTATTAACATTAATAATTCATTAATTTTAAAATACTAATATTACAAGTATTTAATATTGAGTCATTTAAAAAACTATTTCCTCAGCCAATTTCTTTTAAAAAGTAGTCTTTAAAATTTTTAAAACTTTAAAGTAAATTTATTATATTTGTTCTATCATCTCTGTAATAATCAATAGTACCTTTTTGTTTATGATCCTGATATAAGAGTACAGAAAACTGTGTGGCAGAAAAGTTTATGCAGTTATCTGGAAATTCTCAATAAAGTAGGTACCATTGAGATGGGAAATTTCTAGGGTGACAACAACCCCCCTCACTCTTGTTCTGTCTTCAGATTTACTGATCTTTTATATGTGGATCACTATAAAAGTCTTAAGAGACACAAAAATCAAAAAACTTAAAATCCACACTGATGGAAACAAATGAAGCCCTCCCAGCGACACTGACAAGCCGAGCAGTTAAAACTTGCCTTGATGATTCACAAAGGATGCTGTTGACTGTTTCTTGGAAAAAAAATAATGAACCATATCACAGCCTGTCTCAAAACTGTGTACTAACCTGTGTAGGCATGGAACCTACACTATGTAGAAGTGGTGAGTCTGTTAGCACCCAGGGACAGATTCACAATTTAAAAGAAAACACATATGACTCAATGCCAAAAATGCAAATGAAAGGCTGAGTATTGGGCTGTGTCCCCATGTTTAAGGAGAGAAAGTAGTTGAGATCTAACATCTAACAAGTTTGTGAAAAATTTCCATGAGAGGGTTGTAGGACTGTCTTTCTGCATAGAGTTACCAGATGTGAGAAAATGAATTCAATGCAGGAGAAAGCATAAAACAAATGAATTTATCAACCAAAACTAAATAAAAAGGCTACACAAGGCATTTTAAAAATGTCAACTTTTCCACCCCAAATAGTAAAAATATTCCCAAAGAGTGTAAGTGTGCAAAAAAATATGGTACTGCTGATGACGAATAATACTTTTAATTTTGATAATGATGGTGATCACTGTAATTATTCTCTTAAAATTGACTCCAAAATTACTATTTTGTTTTAATAATATGCAAGGAGCTATTATACAAATTGGTAGGTAAGAATATATAATCTACTTATTTAAATGTTAATTAACAGATCGTGTAAATATTTTCTCTACTAAGCTGCAACACACAGAATGGAATTCTAAGTGAGCTATACAGGCACCAGTGAATCTTGACATGAGCTTCTACATGTCTCATGAACAATTTTACTCATGCCATTCACTGAAGCCACACCCATTTACTCAGTGTATTCCTCTATTAAAGTTATGCTATGTCTCACAATTACAAATATTGAAAGAAATGGAAAAAAATATTAGGTGCTCAGGATACAGCAAGATTGTATTCATTTCAATAAGGTAATTACTACTTTCCTTGGAACTACAGCCGGTTTAAGTAAATTCCTAAGCAAAAGCTATAAACAACTGATGAATAAATCTAAGTATGGGTTACAAGAAGAAATTTAACCTACAGATAAATATTTATCTTAATATCAATTTATATTTCATCTTTCCCCAAGGAATACATGTATCTTTTCACTCTTTTCTATCTCCATTGGATTAAATATTTATTGCTCATGTGAGGTAGCTAAGTTTCACAAAACTGTATTCATTAAAACTTAAAATAGCATCT